>JAODAL010027039.1:0-55649 GCA_025379985.1 Phyllomedusa bahiana | reverse complement strand
CCTGTAGGGACTCCCATAGAACAGAGTGGAGAACACAGCGCTCCCTTGTACTGGGAACTCCCATAGAACAGAATGGGAACACAGTGCTCCCCTTAATGGGAACTCCCCATAGGGGAGAATGGAGAAACACAAGGCTCCCCTGTACTGGGACTCCCATAGAACAGAATGGAGAACACAGCGCTCCCCGGGTTCTGGGAACTCCCAAAGAGGAGAGGGAAAAAACACAGCGCTCCCTGTACTGGAAACTTCCATAGAGGGAAAATGGAGAACACAGCGCTCCCCTGTACTGGGAACTCCCATAGAACAGAATGGAGAACACAGCGCTTCCCTGTACTGGGAACTTCAATAGAACAAAATGGAGAGTCACGTGCAAGTGTGACTGCTTCTCCATTCTAAGCCGAAACTTTGGCGGCCTGTCCTGAGATAGGTGCCTATCCAAGAGGTGGGACCTGCCCCTACGAGACTTTGATGACATATCCTGTTAATACACTATCAAAGTCTATGGAGGAAAGAACTCTTTAGCCTGATTACCCAACTGATATAAGCACCGATCCCATAGATCCCCTGATATCCTGTAACAAGTCCCTCACCTGTGTGAACAGGACTAGGCAGGGTTTTTGGGCTCTTATGGCAGGTATCAAGGGCCTTATGTATTAAAACTGTCTAGCTGTCCTTGTTGCCCATAGCAACCAATCAGAGCTCATAGCAACCAATCAAAGCTTATAGGAACCAATCAGAGCCCATAGCAACCAATCAGAGCCCATAGAAAACAGAGCTCATAGCAACCAATCAGAGCTCATAGCAACCAATCAGAGACCATACCAACCAACCAGAGCCCATAGCAACCAATCAGAGCCCATAGCAACCAGAGCTCATAGCAACCAATCAGAGCTCATAGCAACCAATCAGAGCCCATAGCACCAATCAGAGCCCATAGCCACCAATCAGAGCCCATAGCCACCAATCAGAGCTCATAGCAACCAATCAGCTCATAGCAACCAATCAGAGCCCATAGCAACCAACCAGAGCCCATAGCAACCAGAGCTCATAGCAACCAATCAGAGCCCATAGCAATCAATCAGAGCCCATAGCAACCAATCAGAGCCCATAGCAACCAATCATCTCATAGCAACCAATCAGCTCATAGCAACCAATCAGAGCCCATAGCAACCAACCAGAGCCCATAGCAACCAGAGCTCATAGCAACCAATCAGCCCGATGCAACCAATTTAGAGGGCCCATAGCAAACCAAACAAGCCCAAGGTCGAAAAACTCAAGAATTAAAGCTGAGCTCTGATTGGTTGCTATGAGCTCTGATTGGTTGCTATAAGCTCTGATTGGTTGCTATGAGCTCTGGTTGCTATGGGCTCTGATTGGTTGCTATGAGCTCTGATTGGTTGCTATAAGCTCTGGTTGGTTGCTATGAGCTCTGATTGCTTTGAGCTCTGGTTGGTTGCTATGGGCAACAAGCACAGTCTTACAGTTTTCATACATTAGGCCCAAAGTTTATTATGTGAGGTTTTAGGTCTTTAATTCTCCACTTTTCTTACCTCGCCATTAAGCACTGCCATCTTATGTCTCCAGCGACCCTTGTGCAGCGGAGCGACCTTAATCCAGGAGTTCAGCTGAGTACTGAGCATCAAGACATCACTGCTGTTAATGTGGCCACCTGAGGAAACGAGAGGCAAAACCATCAGCAATGTGATATATGATCAGGGGCAAATAATAGTGCTGTGAGATCAGGATAAGGGAGAGCCTGGGACAAGCATTGAATTGTACACAGTGGAGTCACATTATTATGACCAGCAGCTGTATCCAGAGTCATTGGGGTATGCAGCACAGGCAGTAGCTAGACGGGCTGAGAGTGACTCCATAAGGTCCTGATAGGTTGTCACAGGTATCGAGAGCCAACTAGATCGTACAGCTGCTGGAGGAATCATCAAGAACATCCCCCAGACCATAATACTGCCACAACCAACTTGGGTTCTTCCAGCAATGGTTGCAGAGTGTTTGTTCACTGATGTTGCTCACCTGAAACACCAACGTCCATCCGTTACATGAAGCAGAAAACATGACTCAATCAGTGACATCCGTCTGCTCAGGTGCCCCATACACAGTAGGGTTAGCAGAGGTGCAGTGACATCCGTCTGCTCCGGGACCCATACACAGTAGGGTTAGTAGAGGTGCAGTGACATCCGTCTGCTCCATGGCCCCATACAGAGTAGGGTTAGCAGAGGTGCAGTTACATCCGTCTGCTCCAGGGCCCCATACATAGTAGGGTTAGCAGAGGTGCAGTGACATCCGTCTGCTCCAGGCCCCATATACAGTAGGGTTAGCAGAGGTGCAGTGACATCCGTCTGCTCCTGGGTTCCATACACAGCAGGGTTAGCAGAGGTGCAGTGACATCCGTCTGCTCCAGGGCCCCATACATAGTAGGGTTAGCAGAGGTGCAGTGACATCCGTCTGCTCCGGGGCCCCATACACAGTAGGGTTAGCAGAGGTGCAGTGACATCAGTCTGCTCCAGTGCCCCATACACAGTAGGGTTAGCAGAGGTGCAGTGACATCAGTCTGCTCCAGTGCCCCATACACAGTAGGGTTAGCAGGGGTGCAGTGACATCCGTCTGCTCCGGGGCCCCATACATAGTAGGGTCAGCAGAGGTGCAGTGACATCTGTCTGCTCCGGGGCCCCATATACAGTAGGGTTAGCAGAGGTGCAGTGACATCCGTCTGCTCCTGGGTCCATACACAGTAGGGTTAGCAGAGGTGCAGTGACATCCGTCTGCCCCCGGGCCCCATACACAGTACGCTTAGCAGAGGTGCAGTGAAATCCGTGTGCTGCTGTGCCCCATACATAGTAGGGTTAGCAGAGGTGCAGTGACATCCGTCTGCTCCGGGGGCCCCATACACAGTAGGATTAGCAGAGGTGCAGTGACATCCGTCTGCTCCGGGGCCCCATATACAGTAGGGTTAGCAGAGGTGCAGTGACATCCGTCTGCTCCTGGGTTCCATACACAGCAGGTTAGCAGAGGTGCAGTGACATCTGTCTGCTCCAGGGCCCCATACACAGTAGGGTTAGCAGAGGTGCAGTGACATCCGTCTGCTCCGGGGCCCCATACACAGTAGGGTTAGCAGAGGTGCAGTGACATCCGTCTGCTCCGGGCCCCATACACAGTAGGGTTAGCAGAGGTGCAGTGACATCCGTCTGCTCTGGGGCCCAATACACAGTAGGGTTAGCAGAGGTGCAGTGACATCCGTCTGCTCCGGGCCCCATACACAGTAGGGTTAGCAGAGGTGCAGTGACATCTGTCTGCTCCGGGCCCCATACACAGTAGGGTTAGCAGAGGTGCAGTGACATCCGTTTGCTCCAGGGCCCCATACACAGTAGGGTTAGCAGAGGTGCAGTGACATCCGTCTGCTCCTGGGCCCCATACACAGCAGGGTTAGCAGAGGTGCAGTGACATCCGTCTGCTCCAGGGCCCCATACACAGTAGGGTTAGCAGAGGTGCAGTGACATCCGTCTGCTCCGGGGCCCATACACAGTAGGGTTAGCAGAGGTGCAGTGACATCCGTCTGCTCCGGGCCCCATACACAGTAGGGTTAGCAGAGGTGCAGTGACATCCGTCTGCTCTGGGGCCCCATACACAGTAGGGTTAGCAGAGGTGCAGTGACATCCGTCTGCTCCGGGGCCCATACACAGTAGGGTTAGCAGAGGTGCAGTGACATCCGTCTGCTCCGGGGCCCCATACACAGTAGGGTTAGCAGAGGTGCAGTGACATCAGTCTGCTCTGGGGCCCCATACACAGTAGGTTTGATGTTGTGTTAGAGTGACACTCATCTGGTCACCCCCTGGGTCATTTTAAGTGTGTATCATAGCTGAGAACATGTATCTGTCGACTCTTTTAAGGATGTCCACGCGTCTTATCACCGTTCCTCAGCCCCAGATACATCACCTGAGATATAGATGTTATTCTTCAGGGTGGTGGCAGCAAACTCAGACTTGGTGTAACCCGGCATACTGGCGAGCGTCGTCCATTGCCCGCTCTTTGGGTGGTAACATTCGGTAAAGGGCAGTTTTAGGAGGCCCTTTTTATCACATCCGCCGATGATAACGATGGCTTCCGATAAATTCATAAACCTGCAATGAATTGTGTCAAGACAAGAACGTTAGTGGATGGGATGAAGCTTTCCTGGGCCAAACAAGCATCAGATCATCACTTTTCTTACAACTAGTTCTGCTTTAGGCCTGAAGACTTAAAGGGGTTGTCTCACTACAAGGATTGCTGCTTTTTATGTTAAAGATCTTGCAAAAACAAGTCACTTTGCAATATGTGTCCATTAACAGTGTCCTACCTATCCCTAGATATCCCCTCTTGTATGGGCTGCATCAGCTCCTCAGGTCGCTATAGCTACAGACCTGTTTGATCTCTCCTGATAGGCTGCCAGCACTGGTTGCTATAGCTACAGACCTGGCTTCTACTAGAAGCCAGTAAACACGCCCCTGAATTCAAAGTGAAACCAAGAAAACAGGACAAATCAATGTAGTGAGATAACCCCTTTAACGCCACTATAGTAAATCTAACGCTATATAAATAATAGTGTCATACAGCGCTCAATATGTTATACAACCAGGCTGTACAGCCCACATACAAATGCTATGCACTGCCGAAATTATACCGTTTATTGCCCAAACAAATGCTCTAATACCGTCATATAGTGCTTAAATAATAGCGGACATAAATGATAACATCATGCAGCGCTCACCAAGTACTAACCAACAGTGCTCAAATATTAACGGCAAACAATATCAGCAAAATGGCGCATAAAGTGACCCTAAAAGGCTCAGATAATATTGCCATACTGTGACCATATAATGGTGCAATAAGTGTGCTCAGATTATACCGCTCTAGACTGATTACATAAAACTGTGGATAAAGGGGTGTCCCCATAACAGATATTGATGGCATATTGAGAGGATAAGCCGTGAAAGTCTGGAAGATGCGGGGCCCTCCTCTGGTACCTGCACCTGTCTCGAAATTGTCCCGTACAGAACAAAAAGTTAAAGCTCCATTCTGTGCTATGGGAGTTCCCAGTACAGGGGAGCGCTGTGTTCTCTCCCTTCTGTTCTATGGGGGTTCCCAGTACAGGACGCTTTGTTCACCATTTTGTTCTATGGGAGTTCCCCTTACAGGGGAGCCCTGTGTTCTCCATTCTGTTCTATGGGAGCTCCAGTACAGGACGCTGTGTTTCTCCATTCTGTCTATGGGAGTTCCCAGTACAGGGGAGCGCTGTGTTCTCCATTCTGTTCTAAAGGGAGTTCCCAGTACAGGGGAGCGCTGTGTTCTCCATTCTGTTCTATGGGAGTTCCCAGTACAGGGAGCGCTGTGTTTCTCCATTCTGCTTTTATTGGGAGTTCCAGTACAGGGGAGCGCTGTGTTCTCCATTTTGTTCTATGGGAATTCCCACTACAGGAGAGCATGTGTTCTCCATTTTGTTCTATGGGAGTTCCCAGTACAGGGAGCGCTGGGGTTCTCCCTTCTTGTTCTAAAGGGAGTTCACAGTACAGGGGGGCGCTGTGTTCTCCATCTGTTCTATGGGAGTTGCCAGTTAAGGGGAGCGCTGTGGGTTTTCCATCTGTTCTATGGGAGTTCCCAAGTACAGGGGAGCGCTGTGTTTCCATTCTGTTTTTCTGGGAGTTCACAGTACAGGGGAGCGCTGTGTTCTCTACTCTGTTCTATGGGAGTTCCCAGTACAGGGGAGTGAAGTGTTCTCTCCATTCTGTTCTATGGGAGTTCCCAGTACAGGAAGCGCTGTGTTCTCCATTCTGTTCTATGGGAGTTCCCAGTACAGGGGAGCGCTGTGTTCTCTCCATTCTGTTCTATGGGGGAAACCTAGTACAGGGGGGGCGCTGTGTTCTCCATTCTGTTCTATGGGAGTTCCAGTTTCAGGGGGCGCTGTGCTCTTCATTCTTCTCTATGGGTGTTTCCCGTACAGGGGGGGGGCTGTGTTCTCCATTCTGTTCTATGGGAGTTCCCAGTACAGGGGAGCGCTGTGTTCTCCATTCTATTCTATGGGAGTTCCCAGTACAGGAGAGCTCTGTGTTCTCCATTCTATTCTATGGGAGTTCCCATTACAGGGGAGCGGGTGGTGTTATCTATTCTGTTCTATGGGGGTTCCCAGTACAGGGGAGCACTGTGTTCTCCATTTTGTTCTATGGGAGTTCCCAGTACAGGGGAGCGCTGTGTTCTCCATTCTTCTCTATGGGAGTTTCCAGTACAGGGGAGCACTGTGTTATCTCCATTTTGTTCTATGGGAGTTCCCAGTACAGGGGAGCGCTGTGTTCTCCATTCTGTTCTATGGGAGTTTCCAGTACAGGGGAGCGCTGTGTTCTCCATTCTTCTCTGTGGGAGTTTACAGTAAAGGGGAGCGCTGTGTTCTCTCCATTCTGTTCTATGGCATATCCTAGTACAGGGGAGCGCTGTGTTCTCTATTCTGCTCTCTGGGAGTTCCCAGTAGAGGCGAGCTGTGTGTTCTCCATTTTGTTCTATGGGAGTTCCCAGTACAGGGGAGCGCTGTGTTCTCCATTCTTCTCTATGGGAGTTTCCAGTACAGGGGAGCGCTGTGTTCTCCATTCTTCTCTGTGGGAGTTTCCAGTTAGGGGAAGCGCTGTGTTCTCTCCATTCTTTTTCTATGGGAGATCCTAGTAACAGGGAGCAACGGTGTTCTCCATTCTGTTCTATGGAGTTTCCCAAGTAAGGGAGGCGCTGTGTTCTCCCTTCTCCTCTATGGTGGTTTCCAGTACAGGGGAGCACTGTGTTCTCTCCATTCTTATCTATGGGAGTTCCCAGTACAGGCGAGCGCTGTGTTCTCTCCATTCTTATCTATAGGAGTTCCCAGAAAAGGGGAGCGCTGTGTTCTCCCTTCTCCTCTATGGGAGTTTCCAGTATAGGGAAGCAGAATGTTTTGCCATACTGAGAACTCCAATAGAACATTTACAGCCGACACTTTTGGGGTCCCGTTCTCAAATGTAAAACCCACACCTATCAGACTTTGATGGCATAGCCTATCGATACGTCATCAAAGTCCAAGATGGGAACATCCTTTTAACCCCCTAAGCACCCGGCCTGCAAGGGCCTCAATGACGCAGCTAAATTTCTTTATTTTTTCCACCCTGCGTTTAAACAGTCAGAACTCTTTTATTTTTTCAATGACGCAGTTGCATAAAGATTTATTTTATGCAGGAGAAGTTGTATTGTACACTTTTTTTTACACTTAGTAATGTATTAGCATACTCTTATATGCTAATACATTACCCTATGTGTCAGTATGACACAGGCTGCTGTCAGGGTAACACACGGTGTGCCCTGACAGCAGACTTACTAAATAAACAGCCCTGGGGCTCCTCTAGGTTCCCAGGGCTGACTGTTTAGATTATTCCTCAGGCTAGGAATCTCCATGACTTGATGGAGCAGGTGAATCCCCTTTGATCAATGTATGGTCAGGGACTGCGGCAATCAAAGGGTTAAACAATGGGGATTGGATGCTTCCTCTGGTCCAATAACTACTCTCGGAATGGAGAGCTCTGTTCCTAGTGCAGTTGCGGCACCAGGAGCCGCAAACCCCCTCTGAAGGCAATGACGCCAAATGACAGAGAACATGATCTGCCTGCCCTCAAAAGACACTGGGTGGTCATAAAAGGGCTATAGGGGTTTCCCTGTATGAGACTCTTATAGGATGGGTCTCTGCTGATAGATGGAGGTATCATAAGTTGGGTGTATGAAGTCCTCTCATCTACTGTTGGTTGCTCCAAAGTGGAGGAGACAAGATAGAACTGTCTACAATCTGACAATGTGGTCTCCAGAACAAAAAATATGGTGTAACCCCGATCTGAATGACCATGAATAACACAAGAGATAGATGAGAGGATCAGTCCAAGTCAACTTTCCAGCTACAGAAGAAATGACCACAATGAAGGCTATGAAGTGAATGGAAGTCAACGACCAGTGGAAGACAACGCAACATTGTCCATAATAACCATCTCACCGTCTTGGTCTTACTCGGAGGGAATTCAGTGGATTTCCAAGTATAAGGTACCTCCGAGCTTCATGCATGAGAGGGAAACACTCTGGAAAACTTTTGGGAAATGGTCTTGCCCTTTTCCCCCTTTCTCCAAAAAAATAAGCGGGATCCATAAAGGGGGAATCTGACATTTTTCCCAAAAGGTCCTTAAAGAGCTTCTCTTCCTTGGCTTTTTTTTTCCCTTTCCCCACCCCCATGACGGGGGTTTTCATACCCCAATTTCCTCCTTGCTCCCCAAACGGGGTCGTCATTCGACAATACGCAATCAGTTTTTCCTTTGTCAACCCCAAGAATCCTAGGGGAAAGAGATTTCCCTTAAAAAACCTTCCAGCATCAGCTTTTTTACTCTTCTCGGACAAGGAAGTGATGGGAACATGTGGGCAAACTTCATGATGCCCACACATTTGGGAAGGGTCTATTTGACTGTCGAGAAATTTAAACACACTCTTTCCCGCAGATGCAGATGTGGAGCAGATCCGAAGGCCTCCCAAGATGCCCCACGTTGTCTTTTCTAGGGTTAGGACTCCCACCTTTAAAAGGGAAGTCCAGTAGGACCCCCATAATTCGTGCTGATATTTTCTCGATTTTCACCACACTGAGATTGCTCTCCTTGAGTTTACCCCCAAACATGGCTCGGAAGTAAGAACTGTTGTCAGACAGGACCCCTCGGTGGCAAGGAAACATCTGACCTTCTATAAGGAGGACCACGTCGGTAAAGATACCACTCTGCCTGTAAATGTTCAAGTTCTGCAGTATCTCCTTGGCATGACATGTCCCACCGCATGACCTTGTTTGACCTTTATTTGCTCTTAGCTCTTGAATCGAGTTTTCGAGGCGGTAGGTCTTATATTCCATGTCCTCATTCGTTATGTTTTGAACCCTGAGTGAGAACAAATGAAAATCATTAGAAAGGAAATGAAGCATGAAAAATATTTGGTCCTGTCATTAGATTGCTACTAAAACAGTGTCTTGAAAGTGTACCTGTGCTTTCAGGTGACCTCTCTGGATATGCTGTCTTGAGTGTGTACATGAGGAGTAACCTATTTCTTAAAATTTTTGTATTCCCATAAACCGTTTTTCCTTTGAGGGCCCTTTTTCCCCTTTTTATTTTTCCCCCTATGGGTCTATGATGGTTTCCCCTACACCAAACCAGAAAAAGGGGGATCCTGCCCTAAATTTCTTTAAATGCTATGATTTTCTCCCATCACTGGCCAAAGAAGAAAGGGGAAACCTCCCCCTAACTTCTTAGTGCTATGAAAATTTTCCCATACCTGCACACCCCAAAGAGGAGATCCTCCCCCAAATTTTCTATAGTGCTTGATGTCTCCCTTTCCTTTCACACACAGAAGAAGAACCTTTCCCCTATCTCTCTATAGCGCTATGATTTCTCCCCTACACGTTTAACAGAAAAAGACCCGCCCCCTATATCTTTTTTATAAAACTAAGGGGGTCTCCCATAACCGACACAAGAAAAGGGATCCTTGGGCCCCCCCATCTCTCTAAAGCTGCTTGGGTGTTTTCCCCTACAATGACACCCCAGAGAAAAAAATTCCCCCCCTATTATTTTATAAAATTTTAAATTTTTGGAATTAGGGCCGGTAATTTGGGGGGGGGGTTCATAAAACTTGTAAAAAGGGCATGTTGTGTTAATGAAAATTGGGGGGAAAGGGGGGGAAAAGGGAAGGGAGGGACCCCAAGGGGGGGGAAAGAGGAAGGAAGGGGAGGGGAGAAGGTGGGGAAAAAGGGCGCAAAAGGGTTTTTAAAATTTGGTTTGGGGTTTGGGGGCAGGGTTTCTTTAAACGGGGAGGGGGAGAAAGGGGTTTTTGGGGATAGTTCCAAAGGGGGGGAAGACGGGGGCCTTTGGGACCCCTTTTTGAGGGGTATAGGGGAGGAAAGGGGGGCGGGGAAGGGGGGAAAAGGATGGGGGTTTTTTTCAAAAGGTTTGGGGGGGAGAGGAGGGGAAAAAAGGGTTTGGATGGGGGGTTTGAAAATTTTGAGGGCCGGGGATTAAGGGGTTACCCAAAGGGAAGGGGGGATTGCGGGGGGGAGAGGGGGTAAAAGGGACGAGTTTTAAGGGGGATTAGGGGGGGGGAAGGGGGAGTTTGGGGGGAAAGGGTTTTTGATTCTGGGGGGGGTTTTCCTCCCCATTTTTTTTGGGTTTTAGGAAGACGGGATGGAAGAAGGGAGGTGGGGGGGCAGGGGAAGGGGAGGGGGATTTGGGGAAAAAATAAAGGGGGGAAGGTTGGGCAACGGGGCCGGGGGAAAAGTAGAGGGTTTCCGGAAAAAGGAAAATACAGGGGTTAAGAAATTTATTGTGTGGGTATGAGGCTGGCCACCCAAATTTTTAGGATTGAAAAAAGGGGGTAATGGAACCCAGGGGGTGGGGGGTTGGGGGACACCCAGAGAGTGGGGGGGGAAAGGGGTTTAAAACCCAAGGTATGAGTGGGCCGGGGGGGTTTTTAAAAAAGATCCCGGTGAGTGGGGAAAAAGAGGAGGGGGGGGTCCAGGGGGGGAAAAAAAAGCCCAAAAGTCCCCGTGATGCGAGGGAGGGGGGAGGATTTGTAGCAGGAGGGGAAAGGGGCAAAAGTGTCAAAGGCGGGGGGACAGGGCCAAGAGGGGGGAGCACAGGTGGGGGCTGAGGCTTTGGGGAGTTACTAGGTCTTAGTGACTTTGGGTTAGGGGAGTTTCGGAGGGGTGGGTGGGGGGTCAGAAAAACCCGATTGTTTGGGGTTTAAAAAAGAGAGTTGGAGGAGAGGTGGGGGGACAGCTGAAGATAGGGCGTGTGCTCGAGGAGTTTGGAAGCAAAAGGGGCGTGAGATGGGGGGGATGTTGGGGCCCGGGGAAAAGGGGGCAAGGGTGGTTTTTTTAAAGGGTTGGAGGATAGTAGCATGTTTAAAGGCGGAAGGGAAGATCCCAAGGGTTATTGATAGGTTAAAGAGATGGGTGAGGCTGGATGATGCAGCGCAAGGTTGGTGGGGTGGGATGGGAGGGGAAAATCGAGATTTACGGGTAGTGGGGGTTGGATTTGGACAGTAAGGGGAAAAGGGGTTTGTCAGGAGTGACCGTGTGGAAGCAAGTTAAGGGGGAAGAGCAGTTTGCAAGGGTAGAGGAGGGTGGAGGAGGGTGGTGGGGACTGCGGGCTGAAGCTTTCTCTGATGAAGCTTTCTATATCTCTCTATAGCTGCTATGATGTCTCCCATACACTGTACATTTAGAACAGGAGATCCTGCCCCCTCTCTCTCTCTCTCTCTCTATAGCTGCTATGATGTCTCCCATATACTGCACACAGATGAGAGGAGATCCTGCCCCCTATCTCTCTCTATAGCTGCTATGATGTCTACCATACACTGTACACACAGAAGAGGAGATCCTGCCCCCTATCTCTCTATAGCTGCTATGATGTCTACCATACACCATACCCATAGAAGAGGAGATCCTGCTCCCCTATATCTTTTTATAGCTGCTATGATGTCTCCCATACACTGCACACAGAGAAGAGACGATCATGCTCTATAGCACACCCTCAGAAGCAGCATGGAGGACATTATAGATAAGTACTGAGCAGTGTAGTCGTGACACCAGCACGGGTGGAGGGAGATGTAACACTCACTGGAGTTGTATGCATCTGTCTCTGTTCTACCCCTTTCTCCCTCCCTTCTCCATAGATCTCTATGGGCAGCATGTAACCTGAACCCATAGTCATCTGACAGTACCTAACAAGATGGACTTTTAGTAGATCGATGATGAGTTTGGGTAAAGAAGGAAGAGTCTAATAAATGGAGAACAAAGCATTTTCTCTAATAAGATATATTATAGTGTCATTGATGGTGAATCTTATCAAAATGACATCGATGTCTATGGTGGGAACACCCCTTTAAGGACCACCAGCCGATCATTGATGGCACTTCTTGTCCTTATTCCATGCTGAGATGATGGGGAACACAATCTGGGGGCTACACAGAGCATTTCAAACCTGTCCTCTGTGTGTAATGTGAACATAGCCCAACATTCACTTCCCAGATCTGCAATGATGACAATAAAGGCACAGAATACACAGAGCTGTGTCTTCTGTGCCTTCATATCACACAGGAGATTGCTGATGCGGCATAAAACTGACCCGAGGATGATGGAGCAATGTGTCTGATGCCATCGTGTCATGCTCTGCTGCTCCTACCCACAATCCCCTGTGGTGCCTGTAATTGTTAATTATGGCAGGACAATCGGGGGCCCGAAGGGCGACGGTCCCTGCTCCTTTCCAGTTTCATGGTCACTGTTATAAATACAGCTGCAGGCAAAGAGAAGAATTGGCAACAGAAGATGGCGACTTTCACCTACTGAATAAATACACCGGGGGCGATTTACAAAGTGCTAGACGTCTGCCGACAACTGTGCTCCTGATATCACATGTGGATTTAAAGGGGTTGTCTCACCACAGGGATCGCTACTTTTTATGTTAAAGATCTTGCAATAACAAGTCACTTTGCAATATATGTCCATTAACAGTGTCCTAGCTATCCCCTCTTGTATGGGCTGCATCAGCTCCTCAGGTCACTATAGCTACAGACCTGTTTGATCTCTCCTGATAGGCTGCCAGCACTGGTTGCTATAGCTACAGACCTGGCTTCTACTGCAGCCTAGTAGATCAGTAAACACGCCCCTGAATTCAAATGTAAACCAAGAAAAACAGGACTGAGGTAGATGAATCAGTGTAGCGAGAACCCCTTTAACGCTTTTGACGTCAACCTTGTCAAGTGAATGAGACAGGACCAAGAAGAGCAGTAAAATGCACCAAATCAATTACAGATTGTGTCCTTTTTTGACGCATAATGTTGCTGTATCTGTACGGCAGCATAAAAGTAAGGAAGAGAAATGTGGCTGACATACCTATATTGTACCATGCAAACCAGAGGATGAGCTTGACACTATTGGTAAATTTTACCTATTGAGTTTACATTCCCTGGTAGTCTAGGGGGAGGAGGGGCGAAAGGATAAAGTTTGGATTCCATGGTGGTTTTGGGTAGCGAAAAAGGGCATTTTGCATTCCCTGGTAGTCTAGGGTGGTAAAAGGGTGAAGTTTACATTCCCTGGTGGTCTGGAGTAGTGAAAGGGTGAATTTTACATTATTTGGCATCTAGGATAGCAAATGGGATAAATTTATATTCCTCATATGTTGGACTATATTTTATACTATATGCACTACGTGATAAGCTTGTGATTTGCACCATTTTATATTTCTGATGGTCTAGGGTGAATTTTATATTCCCTGGATTAGTGAAAGGCCAAATTTTATATTCCCTGGTGGTCTGGAGTAGTGAAAGGGTGAATTGTACATTCCCTGGTGGTCTGGAGTAGTGAAAGGGTAAATTTTGAATTCCCTGGTGGTCCTACGATTTTTTTGGCACCTTGGATAGCGAATGGGGTAAGTTTATATTCCTCACATGTTGGACTATAGTTTATACTATATGCACCAGGTGATAAGCTTGTTGTGATTTACACCATTTTATATTTCTGCTGGTCTAGGGTGAATTTTACATTCCCTTGGAGGTCTGGAGTAGTGAACGGGTGAATTGTACATTCCCTGGTGGTCTGGAGTAGTGAAAGGGTGAATTGTATATTCCCTGGTGGTCTGGAGTAGTGAAAGGGTGAATTGTACATTCCCTGGTGGTCTGGAGTAGTGAAAGGGTGAATTGTACATTCCCTGGTGGTCTGGAGTAGTGAAGGTGAATGTATTCCTGGTGGTCTGGAGTAGTGAAAGGGTGAATTGCACATTCCCTGGTGGTCTGGAGTAGTGAAAGGGTGAATTGTATATTCCCTGGTGGTCTGGAGTAGTGAAAGGCCAAATTTTATATTCCCTGGAGGTCCGGAGTAGTCAAAGGGTGAATTTTACATTTTTTGGCACCTAGGATAGCGAATGGGGTAAGTTTATATTCCTTACATGTTGGACTATATTTTATACTATATGCACCAGATGATAAGCTTGTTGTGATTTACACCATTTTATATTTCTGATGGTCTAGGGTGAATTTTACATTCCCTTGGAGGTCTGGAGTAGTGAAAGGGTGAATTGTACAATCCCTGGAGGTCTGGGGAGACATGTATAGTAATAGATGGGCTGAAGTGAATAGTCGAGTCTCGTTTTAAGTATATAATGCGCCTGAATGTATGAAAGTGTTTTTTGTGCGATTATAAATGGCGTCTAAAGTTCCTCGCCCCTCGCCTGTGTGTTTGGCGCATTATGGAACTTAGGCACATTAGTAATGCTCCAAACATGTATTAAGGCCATATACAGGCTGAAAATAAGAGAAGTCATCAGAATAGCATGTCAGTGACTAGAAACTATGGGACTGATCCTGCTTGGAGGAGCACAGGTCCCAGCAATACCTGTGCTGTGCCGGCTCCTGCTGTATGTAGAATAAAGGCTGAGAGCAGCAAAAATACATTTCAACACTGACCAACATCTGATAAAAATTTATTTCATTTTATGTAAAAATTAAAAATACATTACATAATTTAGAGAAATATATGTCAGTGGGTTATTCAATTTAAAATTAATTTTAGATTCTACTCATTTTAAATACGTTTTAAAGGAGATAATTAAATAATTTTGGGATATTTTATATTTCTGTATTAATTTTATAGATTTTGATAATTATCAGAAATTACTTGTTATTATTGCACTGGTGGAAGTTGAGAAATAATGGTTATTTTTTTCCCCAACAGCAAATCTCGCTCCACTGCGACTCCTCAGGCTCAGGCAGAGCACATTGACATAGGTCTGCCTGTCCGAGCAGTAATGCACGTAGTTTTGGCAACGTGCATTCATATAAGTGTCTAATATTATGAGTGTGGTGCGACGACCCCAGAACGAACAATGCGCCAAACATGTGCATTGGGTGCACCAAACATCGCAGCCCGCTTTTATACTCGAGTCAGGCGTTGGCGTCTGGGCGCTGTCATGGCCCGGGCGCCGGCGGAGATCTCTTCAGCTGTATGTGCCTCGTATGGGAGCGCATAAAGCTGACGATATTCAAGTCACCTCTGGCACCCGGACTCTGCCATGGCCCGGGCGCCAGCGGAGATCTCTCCAGCTGTATGTGACTCCTCTGGGAGCGCATACAGCTGAGGATACTATCGCAGAACAGAGAGCGAGTGCTACCTGCTCCGCAGTGGACTCCGGACGACTGCAGACTTGCGGCTGTCCGGAGTGTCCGGCACAGGCGGCATGCTATGTCACCAGGCTGCCTGCACGGCGTGATGTCAAAGAAGATGGTGCCGGAAAGAAGATGGAGCGCCTCACAGCAGCAGGGCAGAGAGGTGAGTATGTGTATGTTTTATTTTTTTTAAAACTCTGCCTCTGCCTGCCTATGGGGGACAATAAACTACCTATACCTACCTATGGGGGACATATACCTGCATATACCTGCCTATGGTGGACATTAAACTGCCTATACCTGCCTATGGGGAACATATACCTGCCTATGGGGAACATTAAACTGCCTATACCTGCCTATGGGGGACATGTACCTGCCTATACCTGGGGAACATTAAACTGCCTATACCTGCCTATGGGGAACATTAAACTGCCTATACCTGCCTATGGGGGACATGTACCTGCCTATGGGGGACATTAAACTGCCTACCTGCCTATGAGGGACATATAACTGCCTATACCTGGTTATGGGGGACATTAAACTGCCTGTACCTGCCTACGGGGACATATACCTGCATATAGCTGACTATGGGGGACATTAAACTGCCTATACCTGCCTATGGGGACATATATCTGCCTATAACCTGCCTATGGGAACATATGCCTGCCTGTAACCTGCCTACACATGCCTATAACCTGCCTATGGGGACATATATCTGCCTATGGGGGACATTTACCTGCCTATGGGAGACATTAAACTGCCTATATCCTATGTCCTCCCTGCCTATGGGGGACATATACCTGCCTATGGGGGACATTAAACTGCCTATAACCTGCCTATGGGGGACATATACCTGCCTATAACCTGCCTATGGGGGACATAACCTGCCTATGGGGGACATATACCTGCCTATGGGGGACATTTACCTGCCTATATCCTATGTCCCCCCTGCATATGGAGGACATTTACCTACCTGTGGGGGACATTAACTGCCTATACCTGCCTGTGTAATTTTATTGGTATCCGCTGCACTTTCCACCCTAGGCTTATACTCGAGTCAATACATTTTCCCAGTTATTTGTGGCAAAATTAGGTGCCTCTGCTTATATTCAGGTCGGCTTATACTCGAGTATATACGGTATATTTTATACTATATGCACCAGTTGATAAGCTTGTCGTGATTTGCACCATTTTATATTTCTGATGGTCTAGGGCGAATTTTACGTTCCCTGGTGGTTTCTGATAGTGGAAGGTGCATTTTACGCTCCCTGGAGCTCTAGAATAGCAAATAGTGTCATTTTATCTTCTTCACAGATGGTGTCATAAAAAGGACAACGTTTCCACTAAAAAAAACAAGCCCTCATGTGTCTATGTAGACAGAAAAAATTTTTAATTCCGGCTCTTGGTAGACGGGAGGAAAAAAGCAAACCAAAAATCAGGAAGGGGTTAATGATCTATTATATTTTGCAATCAAATACAGTTTAGTTGGAAGATCAGTATTTTAAAGCAATTTTTAAAAAAAAATTGCATTAAATGCAGCAATATGACCGTATCCTGCGACTGCTCCCTGAATAGCAACAACCTATACCAGGGCGCTGTACATGTCACACTGCTCCGCAGCAGCGTCAGCTGTCACACACATGTGGTCTGGGACACTGGAGAGGAAAACGTCCGGAGGGGAAGTTGGGTCGTTTTCAGGTTATGAAACGAGACGCGGCGCGTCGGCCGCCAAAAGAGAGAAGTCGCTGTATCTGAGTCAGCAGAGCGAGGTCACGCAAAGGTAATGACCTCCGACTGTGGCCGCCTGGTAAGATTCTTATAGACATTAATACAAAGGTTGATCAGATTACAAGGGTGATACGCAGTTATCACCCAATTTTGGGGTTGAAACTCAGCAACGGTTAATTTTCCCCAAGGATGGTTTGGTAAGCTTTTGCAGGGTTTTCACACAGGATAGGATTAATAAAACAGCTCAGCAGACAGTATCACAAAAGGATAGGATTGATACAGCTCAGCAGGCGGTATCACACAGGATAAGGGGTTAGATACACAGCTCAGCAACAGTAAACACACAGGATAGGATTAGATACACAGCTCCCGCAGACATATCACACAGGATAGGATAGATACACAGCTCAGCAGACTAAACCACACAGGATAGGATTAGAATACACAGCTCAAACAGACAATCACACAGGATAGGATTAGATTTCACAAACTCAGCAGAAGTATCACACAGGATAGGATTAGATACACAGCTAAGCAGACAGTATCACACAGGATAGGATTAGATACCACAGCTCAGCAGAAGTATCACACAGGATAGGTTTAGATACAACAGCTCAGCAGGACAGTATCACCAAGATAGGATTAGATATACAGCTCAGCAGGGCGTATCACACAGGATAGGATTAGATACACAAATCAGCAGACAGTATCACACAGGATAGGTTAGATACACAGCTCAGCAGACAGTAAAACCACACAGGATAGGAAATTAGATACACAGCTCAGCAGACATATCACACAGGGTAGGGTTAGATACACAGCTTAGCAGAGAGTTCACACAGGATAGGAAATTAGATAAAACAGCTCAGCAGACACTATCACACAGGATAGGATTAGATACCAGCTCAGCAGACAGTATCACACAGGATAGATTAGATACACAGCTCAGCAGAAGTATCACACAGGATAGGATTGGAACACAGCTCAGCAGAAAGGGATCACCAATAGGATTAGATACAAAAGCTCAGCAGACGGGATCACACAGGATAGGATTAGATACACAGCTCAGCAGACATATCACACAGGATAGGGTTAGATACACAGCTCAACGACAGTATCACCAGGATAGGGGTTAGATACACAGCTCAGCAGAGAGAATCACACAGGATAGGATTAGATACACAGCTCGGCAGACCCGTATCACCCCAGGATAGGATCTAGATACACAGCTCAGCAGACAGTATCACACAGGATAGGATTAGATACCAGCTCGCAGACAGTATCACACAGGGTAGGGTAGATACACAAACCCAGCAGACAGTATCACACAGGATAGGATTAGATACACAGCTCAGCAGACATATCACACAGGATAGGATTAAAATACACAGCCCCGCAGGACAGTATCACACAGGAAGGATTAGATAAAACAGCTCAGCAGACACTATCACACAGGATAGGATTGGGTACAAAGCTCAGCAGTCAGTATCACACAGGGTAGGATTGATACAAGCTCAGCAGACATATCACACAGGATAGATTAGATACACAGCTCAGCTCAGTCGTATCACAAAAGGATAGGATTAGATACACAGCCAGCAGACATATCACACAGGATAGGGATTAGATACACAGCTCAGCAGGATATCCCCACAGGATAGGATTAGATACACAGCTCAGCAGAGGTATCACACAGGATAGGATTAGATACACAGCTCAGCAGTCATTATCCCCATGGGCTTAGATACACAGCTCAGCAGTCACTATCACACAGGATAGGATTAGATACTTTCACACCTCGCTGCTTACTTGCTGTCACTGTTTGAAGCAGATCTGCTGATTGTGGAGTGACACATGCAAGTGCGGAAATCAGGAACATTTCATAATGGGGACACAGGAGCGACTACAGTCATAGCGGCTGCTGTGGGGCCAGAGGTTGAGGGGCCCCATTCAGGTGCAAGAACATTGTTCCTTTTTGTAGGGAACAAGCAGTCGGGGGCTTTCTGCTCTCCAGCTCTGCTATATGGGGTCCCTGGTATATGGCGCGATTATTATACCTATTGCTCCTTATGCTGCTGTTTTAGTTTATTGTCATGAGGTGGTGTATACACGTATTGGATACACACGTATATATACACAGCATATTAGTATAGACACACGTACAGAGATATAGTATATTAGTATGGCCTAGTATTATTATACCACACAATATTATATTAGTTTAAAACATTATATTTCACACATACATTATAAAACTACACAGCATATTAGTAAAAAAGACACACGACATGAAAATAGTTATTAGAATGGACATGGGAAATATTATAATATATATAAATAACACATGTATTTACAACACACTTACATTCAGCACAGCTATTAAATAAAGACAAAAACGTAAAACACACATATATGTATATATATTAGTATAGACACGTACACACGCACATGTATATATACACATGCACAGCATATTAGTATAGACACACGTACATAGATATAGTATATTAGTATGGACATAGGTATATATTATATATATATATATATATATATATATATATATATATTAGTATAGACATATGTATATTACACACACACTTACATATACATGCACAGCATATTAGTATAGACACACGTACACACACATATATGTATATATATTAGTATAGACACACGTACATATATACACAGTATACACACATATACATTGTATACACTGAGGTGTAATATGATGCAGTGTGTGCTGTCACCAGGATCAACTGTCTGCTCCTTCTGATGAGACGAAGCCCAGGTGCTGTTACCTGGTGTGGGCGTTGCGGGTGCTGTTACCTGGTGTGGGCGTTGCGGGTGCTGTTACCTGGTGTGGGCGGCCCGGGTGGGCTCAGTCTCCGGCATGCCCCAGTGCAGTGATGCCCGGTGTGCCCCTGTGTATATGTCCAGGAAGGGTGCCCGCCTCTTCAGCCTCCTGTGCGATGCTCTGCAGGTCCCAGCTGTGTACAGAGAAGGAGGAGACAGCTCCATACAAAGGACAGGGGCTCGGTCCCCTCCCCGGGGCATCCTCTGTGGCTGCTTAGCATGCAGGGGACGGCGCTGCCCATTCATCAGACACAGACTGCACAATACTGCAATTATAGGGAAATACAGCCGCCACAGGGGGAGACACACACTGCACAGGCTACTGCTCCCTGGTATCAGCCAGGTCAGGGCTGACAGAACCTTCCACAAGCTGGTGCTCTCTGTTATCTGTCATTTCAGGTTAGAGGGAGACTGGCTGCAGAGCAGGTGGATGAGATCTATTGCTCCCTGTTATCGGCCAGGTCGGGCTGGATCACTACAGGGCAGGCGAATACAATCATTCTTCTCTGTTATTAGTCATTCTATGCCGGGAACAGCTCAGTCCAAGTTATTGTTCCCTGTTATCAGGAGCGGAAGAGGCTCAGTTATCTGCTGTCAGTATCAGACTGGGTGTCTGAGCCCATCACTGGAGATGATTCTTGGGGCCCGCCAGTGGAGTTGATTCTTGGAGCCCACCAGTGGAGTTGATTCTTGGGGCCCACCATTGGAGCTGATTCTTGGGGCCACCAGTGGAATTGATTCTTGGGCCCACCATGGAGTTGGTTTCTGGGCCCACCAGTGGGGTGATTCTTGGGGCCACATGGAGTTGATTCTTGAGGGGCCGCCAGTGGAATTTTTCTTGGGGCCCACCAGTAAGTTGATTCTTGGGGCCCACCAGTGGAGTTGGTTTTTAGGGCCCACCAGTGGAGTTTGGTTCTTGGTCCCAAGTGGGGGTTGATTCTTGGTGCCACAAGTGGTGTTGATTCTTGTGGCCCACCAGTGGAGTTGATTCTTGGAGCCCACCAGTGGAGTTGATTCTTGGGGTCACCAGTGGAGCTGATTCTTGGGGCTCCACCAGTGGAGTTGGTTCTTGGGGCCACCACTGGAGTTGATTCTTGGGGCCCACCAGTGGAGTTGATTCTAGAGCCCACCATGGAGTTGATTTCTTGGGGCCCCCAGTGGGTTGATTCTTGGGGCCCACCTGGAGTTGATTCTGGGGCCCCGTAGTGTGATTCTTGAGGCCCGCCAGTGGAGTTGATTCTTGGGGCCCACCATTGGGGGTTGATTCTTGGGGCCCACCAGGGGAGTTGATTCTTGGGGCCACATGGAGTTGATTCTTGGGGGCCACCAGTGGAGCTGATTTTGGAGCCACCACTGGAGTTGATTTTTAGGGGCCACCACTGGAGCTGATTCTTGGGCCGCACCAATAGAGTCTATTCCAGGAGCCCACCAAAAGGCTGTTTTGAAGCCCACCAGTGAGTTGATTCTTGGGGCACCAATGGGGGGTGATTCTTGGGGCCCACCAGTGGAGTTGATTCTTGGGGCCACCAGTGGAATTGGTTCTTAGGGTCCACCAGTGGAGTTGATTCTTGGGGCCACCAGGGAGTTTGTTTCCCTTGGGGCCCAGCAGTGGGGGTTGTTTGTTGGGGCTAAACCAGTGGAGTTGTTGATTCCTGGAGCCCCAGTGTGGGTTGATTCTTGGGCCCACCAGTGGGGGCTGATTCTTGGGGCCCACCAGTGTAGGCTGATTTCTTGGCGCCCACCAGTGTAGCTGATTCTTGGGGCCCACCAGTGGAATTGATTACTTGGGCCCACCAGTGTAGCTGATTCTTGGGGCCCACCAGTGGAGTTGATTCTTGGGGCCCGACAATGGAGTTGGTTCTTGGGCCCGACAATGGAGTTGGTTCTTGGGGCCACAATTGGAGTTGATTCTTGGGGTTACCAGTGGAGCTGATTCTTGTGGCTCACCAGTGGAGCTGATTCTTGGGGTCACCAGTGGAGCTGATTCTTGGGGCCCACCAGTGGAGTTGATTATTGGGGCCCACCAGTGGAGTTGATTATTGGGGCCCACCGGTGGAGATGATTCTTGGGGCCAACAGTGGAGATGATTCCTCTGGCCCACCAGTGGAGTTGAAGAGAATTGTGGACTTGCACAAGTCTAGATCATCCTTGGGTAAAATTTCCAGATACTTGAAGGAGCCTCGTTCATCGGTACAAACAGTAATACTCAAGTACAAACAAGATGGGAATGTCCAGCCATCATACCACTCAGGAAGGAGACAGGTTCTGTGTCTCAGAGATGAACGTGCTTTGGTCCGAAATGTGCATATCAACCCAAGAACAAAAGCAAAAGATCTTGTGTGTCATTATCCACAGTGAAACGAGTCCTGTATCAACATGGGCTGAAAGGCCGCTGTGCCAGGAAGAAGCCATTACTCCAAAAGAAACATAGAAAAGCCAGATTAATTAAGAACAAAGACCAACATTTTTGGAGACATGTCCTTTGGTCTGACGAAACTAAAATGGAACTGTTTGGTCATAATGACCATCATTACATTTGGAGGAAAAAGGGAGAACAACATCCCAACTGTGAAACATGGGGGTGGCAGCATCATGTTGTGGGGTTGTTTTACTGCTGGAAGGACTGGTGCACTTCACAAAATAGATGGCATTCATAGGAAAGAAGATTTTTGGGCAATACTGAAGCAACATCTCAAGACATCAGCCAGGAAGTTACAGCTTGGGTGGAAATGGGTCTTTCAAATGGATAATGACCTGAAGCTACTGCCAAACTGGTTACAAAGTGGCTTAAGGAGAACCAATCAATGTTTTGGAGCGGCCATCACCAAAGCCCTGATCTCATCCTATTGGAAATGTATGGGCCAAGCTTGAAAAAAGGGCCCGGGGCAGAAGGAGACCTCCAAACATGGCTCAGTGACACCAGTTCTGTCAGGAGGAAGGGCCAAAATTCCCACCAACTATTGTGATGAAGCTTGTGGGAAGGATCCAAACGTTTGATCCCCAAATCCTACAGTTTTTAAAGGGGAAAGCCACCAAATCTAATGAAATGGAAGGAAACTTCTGACTTTGCAGAAAGTAATAAAAATGCCTTAAAATTCTCCCTCTCCTTATTCTGCATTTGGCAAATAGAGATAATTTTGGTTCCTAATTGACCTAAAACGGGGAAGGTTTATTCTGATGTCATTTAGAGAGTGAGAAAAACCGCAGATTGGGCTTAAAAGGGGAGGGAAACCTGCAGATGGGGCTTTATATAGAGGGGAGGGAGAAACCTACAGATGGGGCTTTTATATAGTGGATGGAAACTTCTGGGGTCAACTGTATATGTGTGACAGATATCAGCCGCCCCTCTTATAATACTCCACTCTATTAAAAAAACATAGGGGGTTTAGTATGGCAAAAGTATCGACTTACTCAAAGGTTTATAAAGGCACACTAGGGGTGAGCCCCAAGGAGACTCATTCTAGACTGTGTTCCCATAGAAATATACAGACTGGACCTGAAGTATATCCAGAGGCAGATTCAAATCCCTGAAGATTGTTATTGGAAACAGTCGAAGGTGGTGACAACAACCACCAAACTTAGGGGGAGCTCCAAATCATTTTTTGCCAATTTTAAAAATGGAAAAGCAGGGACTTAGGGGGGGCGCGCTAGGGGCCGGCACGGAAAAAAATTTCATGGACACGCCCATCTTGCCGTTATGCAACGCCACTTAAAAAACCCCACACCCACCCACCTAACTGAAAAACGGCTTTGGAAGAAAGCCGGGAAATCCCCATACCGGGTAAAAACCCCCCATAAGCGGGTTGTACCCTTACGGGGCAGGTAGTGCCCCCTTGTAGCCAAGTAGATGCCCCTCTGTAGCCAGGTAGGTGCCCCCCTTTGTTAGCCAGGTAGGTGCCCCCATTGTTCCCCAGGTAGGTGCCCCCATTTTTTCCCAGGTAGTGCCCCCTTTGTTTCCAGGTAGTCCCCCCCTTTTGCCAGGTGGGCCCCCCATTTTGCCGGGTAGTGCCCCCCTGTTGCCAGGTAGATGCCCCCCTCTGTTGCCATTAGTTTTCCCCCTGTTGCCAGTATGCCCCCATTGTTTCCAGGCAGGCCCCCCCCATATAGCTAATAAAATAAAATAATAAAATCCCTTCCCTCCCGGGCCCGCAGAGGGCCGCCCCCACTTCCTCAGCGGCGCAGGGGGAATAGAGCAGCCGCCGTCACTCCCCTGCAGCCGCGCGTCACCCCCCTGCGCCGCTGCCCCTTTTGTGGGGCGCCCCCCAACCGGCGCTGTACATACGGGGGGGAGGGGGGGAGGGAAGTCCCTCCTGCCCCTCCCTGTACTGCGACGCGTGGGCGCGGCCGCTCCCCCGCCGGGGGGAGGGGCCCGGGGCGCCGAGTAGCGCACTGCGTACTCGCCCGCGGCCTTTTAAAGGGAAAAACCCCCCCCCCCTGCTGCGGGCGGGTGGAATCCCAACTCCCCGGGAGGGGGGAGGGGAAACCCCAAATAGGGGGGACCCCCCCCGCCAAATGCGGGAGAGTTGGCATGTATGCCTATAATGCAGCGGACAGTTAGTTTACTTCTGCTTCAGATTACTGTATCTTGCCTGCGAAAAAATAGCCATTTGAATGCAAACTGTGAGGGCAAGCAGACAGCGAACAAGCAGGGGGTGCTGGCAGATATTAGCCCAAGAGGCACAGCTCAGCCGATTACAACTTCACCGCAGCATCAAGTAGGTAACCCTAAGAAAGTGTGATGCCAAAACCCTAGAGACACATAGCTCTGCATAGCAGCTGCATACACAAAACGACAGTAGAGTTATCATCAGGGCTTCATTTGCTGTTTTTTATTTCTATTTTTTGCAATGTGGCATTAAAAGTTAATTAGTTGCAGAAAGTTCAGATACTTACTCTGCAGCGGAGCCCTCTGCTCTGGATGTGGGACCTTCCACAGATGTTTCTTGTGTTATGGAAAGCTGAGGTCGCAGCACTGGGTATTGGATGGAGCACCACATCTGTGGAAAATAAGATTTCTATCCAAGACAAGATTAATGCGGCGAAAGACAGAAACATTCCACTTCTGCAAAATCTCTCAAGCGCAGGAGGCCCGTGTTAATGGTTAACACACGCAGCAATGCACGCTGGGAATTCAATACTGTATTTCTGCTAAAGGGCAGTTTAAGGGTTAACAGCTTTCGTCTAGAATGGTTATAGGTCAACAATAGCATACATGCTCTAGAGCAGGGGTGTCAAACTGCGGCCCTCCAGCTGTTGGGAAACTACAACTCCCATCATGCCTACTGTTATAGATTATACAAATGCATGATTGGGAAGTTTGTAGTTTCCCAACAGCTTGGGGGGCCGCAGTTTGCACTGTGCTCTAGAGTGACTATGGGGCATTGTCCCTGCTGGTCTAGAGTCAGAAATTTCCTTGTTTGTTCGGTTATTTTGGTTACAATGAATATTATCTAGGTTTTTGGTGTCTTCAAGGGTGATTATTGGGCAACATCTCTGGTTGTCTAGGGTGGTTAGAGGTTAAGAATAATATACATGGTGCTCTAGGGTGGCTATAGGGCAACATCCTAGCTGTTTTATGGTGATTAGGGGCTAACACTAGTATACATATTCTAGTATGACTATGGAGTATTTCCCTGCTGGTCTAGGGTGGTTAAAGGTTAACAATAATATACATTGTGCTCTAGAGTGACTATGGGGCATGATCCCTGCTGGTCTAGAGTCAGAAATTTGTTGTTATTCGGTATAGCTAACAATAATATACATGGTGCTCTACGGTGATTATAGAGCAATATCCCTGGTGGTCTAGGGGGGTTAGAGGTTAATAATAATATACATGGTGCTCTACGGTGATTATAGAGCAATATCCCTGGTGGTCTAGGGTGGTTAGAGGTTAAGAATAATATACATGGTGCTCTACGGTGATTATAGAGCAATATCCCTGGTGGTCTAGGGTGGTTAGAGGGGTTTAAAATTATACATTTACTTTTGGGTAGCATAGGGAACATCCTAGTGTTTTATGGTGTTTAGGGGTAACACTAGTATACAGTTTTAATGACAGGGGTATTGTTCCTGCTGTTAGGGGGGTTAAATTTAAACAAAATAAAAATTGTCTCAAGTGCTAGGGGGCTGATCCGCTGGTCTAGAGTCAAAATTTTGTTGTTTTTTCGGTATACAAACAATAATAACATGGTCCCTTAGGGTGATTAGTGGCAATACCCTGGGGGGTCTGGGGGGGTTAAGATTAACACAATAAAAAATTCAAGTATGACTATGGGTATTGTCCTTTTTTTTTTCGTTTTTTAGGGTGGGTTAAAAGGGTTAAAATAATATACATTTGTTCAAAAACTATGGGGGAAACCCCCGGTGGTCTAGGGTGGTTAAAGGGGGAAAAAAAATAACATGGTGCCCTTTGGGGGGCAGGGGGAACATCCTAGCTGTTTTATGGTTTTTAGGGGGAACTGTATACATTTTTATTGCTATGTCATTGTTCCTTTGGGGCTAGGGTGCTTTGAGGGTTTAAAACATACCATGTTCAGTAAGACTATGGGTATTTTCCTCGGTCTAGAGTCGAAATTCCTTGTTTTTCGGTATGTTTAACAAAAATAAAAGGGGCTGTATGGTGTAAGGGGGAAAACCCCGGTGGACTAGGGGGTTAAGGGTTAAAAATAATATACATGGGCCTTTTGATGGCTATGGGACAAAATCTTTGCTGTTTTAGGGTGGTTAGAAGCTAACACTATATACTGTTTTAAGGGGCACTATGGGGGGATTTTCCCGGGGGTCTAGGGGCTTTGGGTTAACACTATACATATTTTAGTAACTATGGGGTATTTTCCCCCGCGTCAGGGTGGGTTTAAAAGGTAACAATAAGTTTTAGTGCTCAAGTGACTAGGGGCATTGCCTGGTGGTCTAGAGTCAGAAAATTTTTGATTTGGGGTTTGTTAACAAAAATTTCATGGTGCTCCAGGGGATTAGGGGAAAATTTTCCCGGGGTCTAGGGTGGTAAGAGGTTTACAGCAACATACATGGTGCTCTAGGGTGGCTATGGGGCAACATCTTTGCTGTTTTAGGGTGGTTAGGAGTTAACACCAGTATACATGTTTTAGACTAAGGGTATTTTCCCGCGGTCGGCACAAAATTCTTTGTTCTTTGGTGTGGTTGTGGTCAACAATAACATACATGGTGCTCTAGGGTGATTTAGGGCAATATACGAGCTGGTCAAGGATGGTTCGGAGTTTTCAACACTATACACGTTTTTTTGAGTAAAACGGGCATTGTCCCTTTCCAAAAAGTGGTAAAACCCTGTTTTTTGGGGTATCAATGATTTTAAGTTTCCAGGTACACTGGGAATTCGGCGCGGATTCCGCCCCTGAGAGTTTAGGGTTAACGCCTGAGCAAAGATGGTTAGAGGTTAAAAATAATATACTGAGTGATCTAAGGTGATTTTAAGGCTTTCCCTGCTGGGCTAGGGTGTAAGGTTCCAATGATATAAGGGGGCTTAGGTGACTAAAGGGGGACATCCCTGCTGGTCTAGAGTGGATAAGGGTTATCAATAATATACATGGTGCTTTAGGATGACCATAAGACAATATCCCTGCTGGTCTAGGGTTGTTAGGGGTCAACAATAGTATACATGTTCTAGAGTAAAATGGGCTTTTTCCCACTGGTCAGGGTTTAGGGTTACCATAAAAACGTTTGAGTGAAATGGGCTTGTTTCCTGTTGGTCTAGGGTGGGTAGGGGTTAACAATGGTATACATGTTTTAGATTGACTATGAGGCATTATCCCTGCTGGTCTAGGGTGGTTAAAGGTCACAATGATATACATGGTTCTCTAGGGTGACTAAAGGGCAATATCCTTGCTGGTCTAGAGTGGATAAGGGTTATCAATAATATATATGGTGCTTTAAGGTGACTATATTTACTATTTTGCCATAGGCAAACTTAAACTCTATCAGTTCTCTATCTATAAAACACCTAAAACGTAACATTTATTATGTAAAACACTTAACCTCTATACACACTATTTAAAAACCTGATTTCTAACCTCTCAATTTATCCCTTTCTACTTCTGAAAGAAGGAATAGCTCCTTTTCTATTATCAAGTCTGGTGGAACCCCACCTACTATAAGGAAAACCTTATATATACAGTAATTTACTAACTCCAGTAAGGGATCCTAAGTATCCTACTTGGGCAGTCGACCCCAATCTAATAGACACAAAAACAATGAGGGCCCCCTTGTACACCCTCTGCAGCGGGTGACAGTTGTAGACAGAGGGTGAGAAATCACAATTTAAAACGTCATCCTGACCTCCCCCAACATGTTTCACCAGCTAGCCTGGCTTCCATCAGGGGTTAGGACCTCTAACCCCTGATGAAGCCAGGTTAGCTGGTGAAACATGTTGGGGAGGTCAGGCATGATGTTTTAAATTGTGATTTCTCACCTCTGTCTACAAAGTAAGGTGTCAAAAAGGGGCCACAATTTTTTTTTGTGTCTATTAGATTAGGGACGACTGCCCAAGTAGGAGGCTTCGGATCCCTTACTGGAGTTAGTAAATTGGGTGTATATATGGGGCTTTCCCGTTAGTGGGTGGTGCTCCCACCAGACTTGATAATAGAAAAGGGAGCTATTCCTTCCTTCAGAAGTAGAAAGGGTTAAACGGTGAGGTTAGAAATCAGGTTTTTAAATAGTGTGTATAGAGGTTGAGAGTTATACATAATAAAAGTTACGTTTTAGTGTTTTATAGATAGAGAACTGATAGAGTTTAAGTTTGCCTACGGCAAAATAGTAAATATAGGGATCAAAAGTCACTCTCTGTTCTCTTGCGGGATTCACATTTTTTTGGGAGACTATTTGACAAATTAAGGTGACCATGAGACAATATCCCTGCTGGTCTAGGGTTGTTAAGGGTCAACAACAGTATACATGTTCTAGAGTAAAATTGGGCATTGTTCCTGATTGTCTAGGGTGGGTAGGGGTTAACAATGGTATACAGGTTTTAGATTGACTATGAGACATTTTCCCTGCTGATCTAGGGTGAGAAATCACTTGTTCTTCGGGGTCCTTAAAGGGTTAATACTATTCTCTGCTGTGGTTTAGGGGCAGTAGAGGGTTAAACTGTACATATTTCATTTTTTAAAATTAAAATAGGTAAAAAAAATTCTTAATATATATGTTTGCAAGGATTCCGATACAAAGCACCAAATCCTCAGCTTTTCTTCATACAAACATAGAGCTACATGATCCAATTCTGGCAGTGTGTGCGGCTCCTCCTGAAGCCAATACATCTGTACATGGTGAACGCCCCCTAGAGGTGCAGTGAGGAGAATGCATCCTAATTTAAAAAAACGTGGGCATTTAACTCCTTATCGACCGATCTATTTTTTTTTTGCCTTTTTGCCTTCCTTGTGTCAAAACTTTGTTTTTAACCATCATTTTTACACTGTTTTTCAATATTATTTTGTAATGTTTTGGGGAACGAATATAAAAAAAATTGTGATTCTGCCGGCCGGTACGATTCCAGCGATACTAAATTTATACAGTTTTGGTTATGTTTTACTTAAAAAAGAAAAACTTTTTTTTTTCTTTTTAAATTGCTTAGCTTCTCAATTTTCTGAGACCATTAATTTTTCCAATTTTTTTTTTCTGTCCACGTCGCTGTGGACGGTTTATTTTTTAGCTGAAGATTTAATTGGTACCATTTCGAGTTTTTAATAATTTTTTATTCCATTTCTTTATGGAATGACAAACCGCGGACAAAAACCGTCCCCCTATGTGCCAAAAAAAGACAAAATATCGGTCATGAAATCCGACTGGTATTTGGTGTTTGCCGTGTGTAAACGGACCCTTAGAGGGGCGGTGTTTGTCGCGGTTTGCGAATTCAAGCCGTCCCCTTTTGCACCCACATATTCTGAACATGTTCTAAGTTTTTCGGATCGCCAGTGGTGTAAAGAAAACATCCGGCGGAAAATCCGTGCAGTGGGGACTGCTGCGCGGATTTTCTATTAAAGTCTATGAGGAGCGTTGCAAGTAGGTTTTAAGTTTGTAAAAGCCAACCAATAAAACATGCCGTAGGGCAACCCAAGCACAAAAGCGAAAGCCCTTTTGAAGATGCTGGTGGAAACTGCTAAGATCGTGTCATTATCCACATTGAAACAAGGACTGTATCAACATGGGCTGAAAGGCCGCTCTGCCAGGAAGAAGCCATTATTCCAAAAGAAACCTAGAAAAGCCAGATTAATTGTTCTTGGGTTGATATGCACATGTTGGACCAAAACACATTCATCTCTGAGACACAGAACCCGTCTCCTTCCTGAGCGGTATGATGGCTGCACATTCCCATCTTGTTTGTACTTGTGTATAATTGTTTGAACAGATAAACGAGGCCCCTTCAGGTATCTGAAAATTGCAGCCAAGGATGATCCAGACTTGTGCAAGTCCACAATTCTCTTACTGATATCTTGGCTGATTTCTTTAGACTTTCCCATGATGTTACACACAGAAGCAGATTGCTGATGGTGTGCTTTAAAAAACATCCACAGGTGTGTCCCTAATTAACTCAGATGTTGCCAATAAAGGAGCTTCCAAAGACCTGACATCATCATATTATTTTAAAAACTTTTCACATTTACCATATGTAAATAAAATAAGTAATAAAAAATTATAATAATTGGTATCAAAAGTCTGATCTAATAAAATATTATGTTATTTATCCCATACGGAGAAAAATGCCTAATGCCAGAATTGTGGTTGTCATGGTCATCCTGCCTTTCAAAAATAATGGAATAAAAAAGTTGCATATACTACAAATTGGTACCAATTAAAGCAAGACCTCATCCCGCAAAAAATGAGCCATCACACAACTTTACCGGAGGGGGAGTAATTGGTCTCAGAAAAAGGCAATGTTATTTATTTATTTATGTTAAAGAAAGTAAAAAACATAAATATATAAATGTGGTATTGCTGAAATTGTACCGACCTCTAGAATACAGGTAGCATGTCGTTAATACGGAATAGTGACCTCCATAAAAACAGAACCCCCACAAAATTGTGGGGGGGGGGGATTTTTCACGTTCCATCCCACAAGGAATTTTGTTTGAGCGTTTTCCAGTGCATTATAACGTACGATCAATACCATGAAAAAAGTACAAAAACAAACCCTGATACATCTTTGTAGGTGGAAAAGTAAAAAAAAAAAAAAATATGACTTTAGGAAATTTTGGAGGGAATAAAACATGGGGAAAAAAATCCGAAAATAGGTGCGTCATTAAGGGGTTAGAGGAAATATGTCACTGATATTCTTTTATTTTACTAATTAAAACCAGATATTGAGACACATTATATGATACACATACCCAGGGGGCATAACTGGAACAGCAGCAAAAGTAATAATGAAAGCTATAAATAATACCGCCATATATCAGAGAGTCCACATAGTACTGCTAAATAGCAGAAAGCCACCAACTTAGTTTTCATACATAAGGCCCATTGTACCTTTTCATAGGGAATAAGTTGGTGGCTTTCTGCTATTTAGCAGTACTATGTGGACTCTCTGATATATGGCGGCATTATTTCCCTATGAAAAAGTACAATGGGCCTTATGTATGAAAACTAAGCGTAAAGTTGTCTTTGTTGCCCACACCAAGTGTCGGACTGGGGTGCCTAGGGCCCATCAGAGGAGTTGATTTTAGGAGCCCACTTTGCCTCGCTGTCTCTGCCAACTGTACAGTGTCCCGCCCAATCTTGCTTCAATTTATACAGACCGATGAGATGACATCATCACACTAATCTGTAATCAAGATGGAAAGCTGGGGCTTCTGAGTCTCCCTCACCTAATTACAGCAGGACACCGGTGGTGAACATAAAAAGTCTAAAGATATATATCCCCTCCCCGAATGATACATTATATATAAGTAAAAATATATCAAAAGCTATAACACAAAGTACTGAGTATAAAACCACTAAATAATGGTACTACAGTTACAAAATAACACCACTACATAAAACCAGAGTCCCAAGGCTAAAATTACCAATAATTAAGACCAAGTACCCCCACAGTGACTGATTAACACCACACTATGAATGATTTATACCGCCGCACCATGACCACATATCAGCACCACATAGTGACTGAATAATACCTCAACATCATGACCACATATCACCACCACATAGTGACTGAATATGCTGCAACATATCACCACCACATAGGGACTGAATAATACCACAAACATCATGACCACATAATCACCACCACATAGTGGCGAATAAATAAACCACACCATAACCACATATCATCACCACATAATGACTGAATAATACCACAACATCATGACCACATATCACCACCACATAGGGACTGAATAATACCACAACATCATGACCACATATCACCACCACATAGTGGCTGAATAATATACCACACCATAACCACATATCACCACCACATAGTGACTGAATAATACCACAACACCATGACCACATATCACCACCACATAGTGACTGAATAATACCACAACATCATGACCACATATCACCACCACATAGTGACTGAATAATACCACAACATCATGACCACATATCACCACCACATAGTGACTGAATAATATACCACACCATAACCACATATCACCACCACATAATGACTGAATACCACCACATGTCACCACCACATAATGACTGAATACCACCACAACATGACCTCATGTCACCACCACATAGTAACTGAATCATACCACCACACCATTACTGAATATAAACCATTACACTTTGCACACATATAAGTGATTACAGTTCAGGTACATTTAGTGACTCAGAGGTGACGTTTCTTCGATGAGTCGTTCACGTTCCCTTTTCTTCGTCATCCGGTCCACATCACCATGCTGACTTCTCCGAGACAACACTCATCCGTGCAGATTTGGACACAAATATCTTAGAATCCTCACTTTTCCAGCAACTCCTTACTTATAGGTATATAAGTCCCCTCAGGTAGCACTATAGCTCCCCTCATCACATAGGAAGCACTGTAGGTCCCCTCAGTTAGGCAGACATGTATAGATCATACATGCCAACTCTCCCGCTTTTGGCGGGGGGTCCCGCTAATGGGGTGTCCCATCCCCCCTCCCCCCCCCCCCCCCCCCGCCACCCCGGCAGAGTTGGCAAACCTCCCGCCGGTTCTTTAACTGACCGCGGCACCGGAGTAGCGCTTGTGCGCTACTCTGGCGCCGCGCCTACAGGCGGGTGAAGCGGCCGCAGCCGCACAGTCAGTCAGCAGCTGCACACTCCATGCATCTGCCGTACAGGGAGAAGGCAGGAGGGATCGTTCCCCTCCTCCCTTCTCCCCCTGTAACCAGTCAGAGCTCATAGCAACCAATCAGAGCTCAAAGTAACCAATCAGAGCTCAGCTTTCATTTTTCCAGAGCAGTATATGAAATGACAGCTGAACTCTGATTGGTTGTTATGAGCTCTGATTGGTTGCTATGGGCTCTGATTGGTTGCCATGGGCAACAAAGACAGTCTTACGCTTAGACAGTTTTCATATATGTGCCCATTATCTTCCTCTTACTTCCTAACAGTAAGACTGTCTTTGTTGTCCATAGCAACCAATCAAAGCTCAGCTTTTATTCCATATACTGCTTTGGAAAAATGTAAGCTGCGCTCTGATTGGTTGCTATGAGCTCTGATTGGTTGCTATGGACTCTGATTGGTCGCTATGAGCTCTGATTGGTCGCTATGGGCTCTGATTGGTCGCTATGGGCTCTGATTGGTTGCTATGGGCTTTGATTGGTTAATATGAGCTCTGATTGGTTACTATGAGCCCTGATTGGTTGCTATGAGCTCTGATTGGTGGCTATGAGCTTTGATTGGTTACTATGAGCTCTGATTGGTCGCTATGGGCTCTGATTGGTTGCTGTGAGCTCTGATTGGCTGCTATGGGCTTTGATTGGTTATGAGCTCTGATTGGTGGCTATGAGCTCTGATTGGTTACTATGAGCTCTGGTTGTTATGGGCTCCGATTGGTTGATGTGGGCAACAAGGACAGTCTCACTGCTAGACAGTTTTCATACATAAGGCTCAATGTTCTTGCACCTGAGTGGCCCCCTCCACCTCTGGGCCCCAGATCAGCTGCTGTGTTTATAGTTACACCCCTGCACAAACCAGAAAAGTAATAAGGGAACACATCTAAAATTATTAAAAGGAGCACACAAAAATAATAGCATAAAAAACTAAAAATAGCTGTAGATGGAAAGACTCTTCCTTGTCCTACAAGACGTCGTCCGTTTTACTGTAAAGAAAGGTTAATTTTTTGCTACCTGGACTATTTCTAACCGTTCCTGGAAAGGTTTTGTCTTCCTGACCCTTTGTCATCGGTGCAGACACCGTCTAGACGCCATCATATTGGTTTATTTATCACCTGCATTACAATTTGTGTTCTTCACTGGAACAGAAAAATGTGAAGAATGTGATCGCCGGCTCCGTCACATACAATGACCGCGCCTGATGGACTCTATTGACTGTAAGGCCTCGTTCACACGGCTTATTCTGCCGCGGATTGGCGGCGTACTGCGCGCCGGATTTGCGCTGCAGTACGGCGCCAATCCGCGGCAGCAATTACGGTAATCCACTGCTCTCATAGAGAACAGTGGATTCCGTCGCTCCTCCCCGCTCGGCGAATCCGCCGCGGGGGAGAAAGTGACATGCACATTATTTACGCCGCGTACGCGCCGTAAACAATGCATTGTCTATGGGGCCGGGAGCGGCGCCCCAACCGCACTCCGGCCCCGCCCCCCATCCCGCCCCTTATTCACGGCGGATTTGTGAGCTCAATCGGCTCCACAATCCGTCGGGAATAAGCCGTGTGAACACGGCCTAACAGTGTCCACAATTCTGTGGACGCCCCATAGAAGTCAATGGAGAGAGCCGCACATGCCCAGTCACCTCTCAATATGCATCGAGCAGAGCAGGGGGTCGAGGGACCTCAGAGCTGGGGGCCGGGGGACCGCAGAGCTAGGGGCCACATCTGTAAGACTTTTATAGCAGATCCTCTGGAGACTCCTTTGAACTTCTATTGATGCAGCACTTTTCGGTTTTTTGGTTTCTGTTTTTCCTCCCCAAAGGCAAAAAAAAAAAATCTTTTTCTCTCTAATCAGGGCTTGATTTTTTTGCAGGACAAGATGCATTTTTTGATGCTGCCATTGACCGACCCATAGAATTTACTGGGAAACACCAAAATAAATTCTATATGGGAAGGAACATGGAAAAAAAAAACATTTTCGCCATTTATTGTCCAATATCAGTGATGTGTTGTCTGTATTCTGCAGGTCGCTATGATTCTGATGATACCAAATTTATAGCGTTAGTTATTTTAAACAAAATTTAAACTCTTGATTGTTTTTTTATTTTGCACAGCAGCGCCATTTTCTGTGACCAATAATTTTTGGGTTTTTCAATGAATGGACCCGTGTGTGGGCTCGTGTTTGAGGACTGAAGTGTATTTTTTATTGGTACCATTTTGGCATAAAAGTGACTTTTTGGTCACTTTTTATTCCAATTTGTTTGAGGACATGAGATAACCATTAAAAAACACAGTTTTGGCGTTTGAAATTGTTACTTCTCCTACAGTGTTTAGTGTACGGGGTATATGAGGTTGTGTTTTGATATTTTTTCATATTGATGTCCTCCTCCAGGAGCCTGGAGGGGGACAGAGGAGCCTGGAGGGGGACAGAGAAGTCTGGAAGAGCCAAAAATATGGAGAGGGACAAAGGAGTCTGGAGGAGACAGAGGAGGCTTAAGGGGAACAGAAGGATCTGGAGCAAGGGACAGAGGAGTCTGGAGCAGGGAACAGAGGGGTCTAAAGTGGGATAGAGGGGTCTGGAGCACGGGACAAAGGAGTCTGGAGCAGGGAACAGAGTGGTCTAAAGGGGGATAGAGGGGTCTGGAGCAGGGGACAGAGGAGTCTGGAGCAGGGAACAGAGGTCTAAAGGGGGATAGAGGGGTCTGGAGCAGGGAACAGTGGGGTCTAAAGTGGGATAGAGGGGTCTGGAGCACGGGACAAAGGAGTCTGGAGCAGGGAACAGAGTGGTCTAACGGGGCATAGAGGGGTCTGGAGCAGGGGACAGAGGTCTAAAGGGGGATAGAGGGGTCTGGAGCAGGGAACAGAGGGGTCTAAAGCATACATGCCAACTCTCCCGTTTTTGGCGGGGGGTCCCGCTATTTGGGGTCCCCTCCCGCCCTCCCGGGGGAGTTGGCATTCCTCCCGCCGCCTGCAGGCGGCGAGGTTCCTTTAAATTACCGCGACGCAAGAGTAGCGCTGGTGCGATACTCTTGCGCCGCCGGACCGCTCCTACAGGCGGGTGAAGCGGCCGCAGCGGCCGCTCACCCGCCCGCGGTCTCACTGTGCGGGGAGGAGGCAGGAGGGATCGCTCCTCCTCCTCCTCCCCCTGTATGTACGGCGCCGGTGTGTGCGCCGCACATACAGGTCAGCGGCGCAGGGGGAAGTGACGCGCGGCTGCAGGGGAGTGACGCGCGGCTGCTCTCACTTCCCCCTGCGCCGCTGAAGAGATCGGGCAGGAGCTGGCCGCGCTGCAGGAGCCTGGTAAGGTAAGTGGATTTTATTATTTTATTTTTATTAGCTTTAGGGGCTCTACCTGGCTAACAGAGAGGCAACTACCTGGCAACAATGGGGGCACTACCTGGCAACAGAGGGGGCACTACCTGGCAACAAAGGGGGCACTACCTGGCAACAGAGGGGGCACTACCTGGCAACAGAGGGGACATCTACCTGGCAACAGAGGGGGCACTACCTGGCAACAAAGGGGCCACTACCTGGCTAACAGATGGGGGCACTACCTGGCTAACAGATGGGGGCACTACCTGGCAACAGAGGGGGCACTACCTGGCAAAAATGGGGGCACTACCTGGCAACAAAGGGGGCACTACCTGGCTAACAGATGGGGCACTACCTGGCTAACAGATGGGGCACTACCTGGCTAACAGATGGGGCACTACCTGGCAACCAGAGGGGGCCTACCTGGCAACAGGAGGGGACTCTACCTGGCAACCGAGGGGGCACTACCTGGCAAACAGATGGGGGCACTACCTGGCAAACAATGGGGGCACTACCTGGCTAACAGATGGGACATCTACCTGACAACAGAGGGGACATCTACCTGGCAACAGAGGGGACATCTACCTGGCAACAGAGGGGGCACTACCTGGCAAACAATGGGGGCACTACCTGGCAAACAATGGGGGCACTACCTGGCAACAGAGGGGGCACTACCTGGCAACAGAGGGGGCACTACCTGGCAACAGAGGGGGCACTACCTGGCAACAATGGGGGCACTACCTGGCAACAATGGGGGCACTACCTGGCTAACAATGGGGGCACCTACCTGGCTAACAATGGGGGCACCTACCTGGCTAACAAATGGGGGCACTACCTGGCAACAAAGGGGGCACTACCTGGCAACAAATTTGGCTCTACCTGGGTACAGAGGGGGCATCTACTTGGCTACAAGGGGGCATCTACCGGCCTGTAAGGGGCACTACCTGGTTATGGGGAGCTACTACCTGGCTATAAGGGCATCTACCTGGCTTTCTTCCAAAGCCGTTATGCAGTTAGGTGGAGTGGGTGTGGCTTTTTTGAAGGGGCGTGGCTACGCGCACCGCCCACTAAAGTCTCCTGCTTTTTCATTTTCGAAAGTTGGCAACTCTGGTCTAAACTGGGATAGAGGGGTCTGGCGCACGGGACAAAGGAGTCTGGAGCAGGGAACAGAGTGGTCTAAAGGGGGATAGAGGGGTCTGGAGCAGGGGACAGAGGAGTCTGGAGCAGGGAACAGAGGTCTAAAGGAGGATAGAGGGGTCTGGAGCAGGGAACAGAGGGGTCTAAAGTGGGATAGAGGGGTCTGGAGCACGGGACAAAGGAGTCTGGAGCAGGGGACAGAGGGGTCTGGAACAGGGGACAGATGGGTCTGAAACAGGGGAAAGAGGAGTCTGGAGGGGGATACAGGAGCCTGGAGGAGGACAGGGGGGTCTAAAGGGAGACAGGTGTCTGGAGCAGGGGACAGAGGGGTTTAAAGTGGGACAGAAGGATCTGTTTAGGACAGAGGAGTTTAGAGGAGATAGGGGAATCAGAAAGAGACACAGGAGTCTGGAGGGAACAGAAGAGTCTAGAGAAAACAGAGGAGTCTGGAGAGGACAGGGACGTCCTTGATTAAGGACCCGTGTGGGTCAGAAATGCGTAAGCGAATAACCACAAATATTCCTGTCTTTCTGTTTGTTATACATTTGCACTAATAAAGGATTGGATTTTAACCTGCTGTATTTCTAGCGTTAAGGACTATATGGTGAAATACATGTATGAGCTACAGCTCTTCGTGCAGGATATACGACCTTTGGCACCACAGGACTCTATAGTGGGGTGAGCATTGCTGAGAAATATATTTTTTTGTGTTTTTGATGCCATATCACTTGGATTGTCAGATTTGATGAAACTGCTTGACCAAGGATTCCTGGATCCCGGTGCTGGCAGAGAGGTGGCGCCATATTTACTAACATCCTCTGTTATGATCATTGGAGCGGGTGTCTCGTTGTGACGGGATCTATGAAGGAAGAGAAGACAAAAATGCCCTCACAATGTGGGCTGTAAACAACTGCAGAACCCACAGACGTCACCCGTCCAACATATTTGTGTGCTGCACTATGCAGAGCAAGACCATGGACGAATAAGACCAAGAGCGCATAAGACCAAGGGCGAGTAAGACCAAGGGCGAGTAAGACCAAGGGCGAGAGAGACCAAGGGCGAGTGAGACCAAGGGCGAGTAAGACCAAGGGCGAGTGAGACCAAGGGCGAGTGAGACCAAGGGCGAGTGAGACCAAGGGCGAACAAGACCAAGGGCGAACAAGACCAAGGAGGAACAAGACCAAGGAGGAACAAGACCAAGGGCGAGTAAGACCAAGGACGAACAAGACCAAGGGCGAGCAAGACCAAGGACGAACAAGACCAAGGACGAACAAGACCAAGGACGAACAAGACCAAGGACGAACAAGACCAAGGACGAACAAGACCAAGGACGAACAAGACCAAGGACGAACATGACCAAGGACAAACAAGACCAAGGACGAACATGACCAAGGACAAACAAGACCAAGGACAAACAAGACCAAGGAAAAACAAGACCAAGGGCGAGTAAGACCAAGGGCGAGTAAGACCAAGGACGAGTAAGACCAAGAACGAACATGACCAAGGATGAACAAGACCAAGGGCGAGTAAGACCAAGGGCGAGTAAGACCAAGGACGAGTAAGACCAAGGACGAACATGACCAAGGATGAACATGAACAAGGACGAACATGATCAAGGACAAACAAGACCAGGGGCAAACAAGACCAAGGACGAGTAAGACCAAGGACGAGTAAGACCAAGGTCATGACACTGGAAATGATCAGGCAATCAACCGTACGGTTTTGCACTTGTTATCTGGGTTGGATTAAAATAAAAACATATAAAATAAGAATTTCTCTCTGTGTTTTTGGGTTATGCCAAGGTCCGGACTATCCCACTGGGCAGATTTCTGTTGGCGCAGGTCAATCACTGGGACTAACCCAGTAAAAATCAGGCAGGATGTTGCTGAACTGCTCTGAGGAATCATAGAGAAAACTGTGCAGCTGTGCAGGTAGAGCTGCACAGTCCTCTGATGAGAAGAACAGTGACTGGCTTCCCCAGGAGAAACTCTGATGATGTAATTGTCTATATATGGACAGTTATCATTTATGGATAGTGTTTATGTGGTAAATGTCCATATTTGGACAATTACATCACCAGAGTTTCCCCTGGGCAAGCCAATCAGTGTTCCTCTCCTACTAATAATTGGAAAGAGCATTGCTGTATCGCTTTGTCTGATTGTACAGTGAACTATGCAGCAATACAGTTACAGCTGCACAGGCCTCTCTGTACCTCCCTGAAGTCATCATTATGATAAGCGCTGGGAGGAAACAGGAAGTGACAGTCAGGACTACACTGCAGCCTGGTAAAGTGAGTAATCACAAGACTCCAGGTAAGTACTACTGTGCAGCGATACAGTTACAGCAGCACAGACCTCTCTGTACCTCCATGCTTTCACCTTTATGATGAGTGCAGGGAGGGAACCAGGGGCGTAACTAGAAAAGCCTGGGCCCCATCGCAAGCTTTTAGATGGACCCCCCCCACCTCCCCGACCACGAACATTTACCAGGACCCCTTAGGTCATGCAATTACTAGATAATACAAGGAATGAACACCTCACCATAAATTTCACCATCATACTGCTACCAGACAAATCCCACTATACCCAGATTAACATTACCAATTGCGCTACTACATATGTACCGGATTATACCGCAAGAACATGACCACAAATTACCACCAAATAGTGACTGAATAATACCTCTACACTATTACTAAATAAAGATCACACAGATGTACACAGGTGACCTACAGACTGTATATTATCACCATACAGTGACCATATAGTGTATATACCAGTGTATACAGGTGACCTATATTACCTCCATACAGTGATCATATAGTGGTAGACACCAATCTACACAGGCTTTACAGACTGTATATTACCTCCATACAGTGACCATATAGTGGTAGACACCAGTGTACACAGGCTCTACAGACTGTATATTACCTCCATACACTGACCATATAGTGGTAGACACCAGTGTACACAGACTCTGCAGACTGTATATTACCTCCATACAGTGACCATATAGTGGTAGACACCAGTGTACACAGACTCTGCAGACTGTATATAACCACCATACAGTGACCATATAGTGGTAGACACCAGTGTACACAGGCTCTGCAGACTGTATATTATCTCCATACAGTGACCATATAGTGGTAGACACCAGTGTACACAGGCTTTGCAGACTGTATATTACCTTCATACAGTGACCATATAGTGGTAGCTCAGGAAGGGAAGATCTCTCCTTAAGGAGAGCACCGAACGAACGGCTTGTAGAGTTTTTGTTTTGCCTTTTCGCCCTCTACTTAGCATCTGCATATCACAAGGCATTATGGGAAAGGGGCTGAGAAGCCCACAGCTCCCTCTTTTGGTTGTAACAAATCCTCAATTTGCTTTTGACCCACCGAGTCTTGAGAAAGCAAAAAGGATTTTTTAGCCAAGCCAGTATCTCTCATCTACAGACAAATTTGCATGGACACGCCCGTCTTTTTGTGTGCCACGCCCCTTCAAAAAAGCCACACCCCACTCCGCCTCACTGCATAATGGCTTTGGAAGAAAGCCAGGTAGATGCCCTTATAGCCAGGTAGTAGCCCTCCATAACCAGGTAGTGCCCCTTACAGGCAGGTAGATGCCCCCTTGTAGCCAGGTAGATGCCCCCTCTGTAGCCAGGTAGATGCCCCCCTTTGTTAGCCAGTTAGATTCCCCCGTTTGTTGGCCGGGTATTTCCCCCTTTGTTAGCCAGGTATTGCCCCCTTTAGTAGCCAGGTAGTTGCCCCTTTAATAGCCAGGTAGTTGCCCCCTTTAGTAGCCAGGTAGTTTGCCCCTTTTGTAGCCAGGTAGTTGCCCCTTTTAGTATCCAGGTAGTTGCCCCCTTTAGTAGTCAGGTAGTTGCCCCCTTTAATAGTCAGGTAGTTGCCCCCTTTAGTAGTCAGGTAGTTTCCCCCTTTAGTAGCCAGGTAGTGGCCCCCTTTAGAAGCCAGGTAGTTGCCCCCTTTAGAAGCCAGGTAGTTGCCCCCTTTAGAAGCCAGGTAGTTGCCCCCTTTAGTAGCCAGGTAGTTGCCCCCTTTAGTAGTCAGGTAGTGGCCCCCTTTAGTAGTCAGGTAGTGGCCCCCTTTAGAAGCCAGGTAGTTGCCCCCTTTAGTAGCCAGGTAGGTAGTTGCCCCCTTTAGAAGCCAGGTAGTGCCCCCTTTAGTAGCCAGGTAGTGCCCCCTTTAGTAGCCAGGTATTGCCCCCTTTAGTAGCCAGGTAGATGCCCCCTTTAGTAGCCACTGTGCCCCCTTTAGTAGCCAGGTAGGTAGTTGCCCCCTTTAGTAGCCAGGTAGTGCCCCCTTTAGTAGCCAGGTAGTTGCCCCGTTTAGTAGCCACTGTGCCCCCTTTAGAAGCCAGGTAGTTGCCCCCTTTAGTAGCCAGGTAGAGCCCCCCATGTAGTTAATAAAAATAAAATAATAAATTCCACTTACCTCACCAAGCTCCTACAGCGCCTCCGGACGATCTCCTCAGCGAAGCAGGGGAGTGAGTGCAGCCGCGCGTCACTTCCCCTGCGCCGCTGATCTGTATGTACAGCGCACACCGGCGCCGGACATACAGGGGAAGGAGGGAGGAGGGAGCGATCCCTCCTGCCTCCTCCCCACACAGCAAGACTCCGGGCGGGTGAGCGGCCGCTGCGGCCGCTTCACCCGGCTGTAGGAGCGGCCCCGCGGCGACAGAGTAGCGCGCCAGCGCTACTCTTGCGCCGTAGTAATTTAAAGAACCCCCGCCGCCTGCTCGCAGCGGAGGAATGCCAACTCCCCCGGGAGGGCGGGGGGGGGGACCCCAAATAGCGGGACCCCCCCCCCCCCCCCCCCCGCCAAAAAAAGGGAGAGTTGGCATGTATGCATATAGGTAGGCAGAGTATAATGGCCTTATAGGCAGGCAGGGTTCAGGTAGGCTATAGGGGGTCATATAGGCAGCCAGGCAGGCTATAGAAGGGTCAGGTAGGCTATAGGGGGGTCAGGCAGGCTTTAGGGGGTCAGGCAAGCTATAGGGGGGGTCAGGCAGGCTATAGGGGTGTCAGACAGGCTAAAGGGGGTTCAGATAGGCTATAGGGGGTTCAGATAGGCTAAAGGGGGGCAGGCAAGCTTTAGGGGGGGTCAGGAAGGCTATAAGGGGTCAGGCAGGCCTTAGGTGGGTCAGGCAGGCTAAAGGGGGTCAGGCAGGCTTTAGGGGGGGTCAGGCAGGCTATAGGGGGTCAGGCAGGCTTTATGGGGGTCAGGCAGGCTTTAGGGAATTAGGCAGGCTTTAGAGGGGTCAGGCAGGCTATACGGGTTAGGCAGGCTATAGGGAGTCAGCCAGGCTTTAGGGGTCAGGTAGGATATAGGAGATCAGGCAGGCTATAGGAGATCAGGCAGGCTTTAGAGGGAGTCAGGCAGGCTTTAGGGGGTCAGGCAGGCTATAGGGGGTCAGGCAGGCTATAGGGGGTGGTCAGGCAGGCTTTAGGAGGGGGTCAGGCAGGCTTTAGGTGGTCAGGCAGGCTATAGGGGGTCAGGCAGGCTTTAGGGGGTCAGGCAGGCTATAGGGGGTCAGGAAAGCTATAGGGGGTCAGGCAGGCTATAGGGGGGTCAGGCAGGCTATAGGGGGTCAGGCAGGCTATAGGGGGGTCAGGCAGGCTATAGGGGGTCAGGCAGGCTTTAGGGGGGTCAGGCAGGCTATAGGAGGGTCAGGAAGGCTATAGGGGGTCAGGCAGGCTATAGGGGGTCAGGCAGGCTATAGGGATCAGGCAGGCTTTAGGGGGGTCAGGCAGGCTTTAGGGGGGTCAGGCAGGCTATAGGGGTCAGGCAGGCTATAGGGGGGTCAGGCAGGCTATAGGGGGACAGGCAGGCTATAGGAGGGTAAGGCAGGCTTTAGGGGGTCAGGCAGGCTATAGGGGGGTCAGGCAGGCTATAGGGGATCAGGCAGGCAATAGGGGATCAGGCAGGCTTTAGGGGGGTCAGGCAGGCTTTAGGACATAGTTGCCAACTTTTGAAAATGAAAAAGCAGGAGAAAGTAGTGGGCGGCGCGCTAAGCGCGCCGCGGCAAAAAAATTTGCATGGACACGCCCATCTTGTTGGTATGCCACGCCCCTTCAAAAAAGCCACACCCACTCCACCTAACTGCATAACGGCTTTGGAAGAAAGCCAGGTAGAGGCCCTTATAGCCAGGTAGGAGCCCCCCCATAACCAGGTAGTGCCCCTTACAGGCCGGTAGATGCCCCCCTTGTAGCCAAGTAGATGCCCCCTCTGTAGCCAGGTAGACCCAAAAATTTGTAGCCAGGTAGATGCCCCCCTTTGTTAGCCGGGGTAGGTGCCCCCCATTGTTAGGCAGGTAGGTGCCCCATTGTTAGCCAGGTAGGTGCCCCCATTGTCACCCAGGTAGGTGCCCCCATTGTCAGCCAGGTAGTGCCCCCATCGTTTGCCAGGTAGTGCCCCCATCTGTTTGCCAGGTAGTGCCCCCAATGTTTGCCAGGTAGTGCCCCCCTCTGTTTGCCAGTAGTCCCCCCCTCTGTTTCCCAGGTAGTCCCCCCCTCTGTTAGCCAGGTATTTGCCCCCATCTGTTAGCCAGTAGTGCCCCCATCTGTTAGACAGGTAGTGCCCCCATCTGTTAGCCAGGTAGTGCCCCCTCTGTTTGCCAGGTATGTCCCTCTGTTGCCGGGTAGTGTCCCCTCTGTTGCCCGGTAGTGCCCCATCTGTTAGCCAGGTAGTGCCCCCATCTGTTACCCCGGTAGATGTCCCCTCTGTTGCCAGGTAGTGCCCCCCTTGTTGCCAGGTAGTCCCCCCTCTGTTTGCCAGGTCCCCTCTGTTGCCAGGTAGTGCCCTCTTTGTTGCCAGGTAGTGCCCCTTTGTTGCCAGGTAGTGTCCCCTCTGTTCCCAGGTAGTGTCCCCTCTTTTTGCCAGTAGTGTCCCATCTGTTAGCCAGGTAGTGCCCCCATCTGTTACCCAGTAGATGTCCCCTCTGTTAGCCAGGTAGATGTCCCCTCTGTTGCCAGGTAGTGCCCCTCTGTTCCCAGGTAGTGCCCCCTCTGTTGCCAGGTAGTGCCCCCTCTGTTGCCAGGTCCCCTCTGTTGCCAGGTAGTGCCCCCTTTGTTGCCAGGTAGATGTCCCCTCTGTTGCCAGGTAGTGCCCCCTCTGTTGCCAGGTAGTGCCCCCTCTGTTGCCAGGTAGTCCCCCCTCTGTTGCCAGGTAGTTTGCCCTCTCTGTTAGCCAGGTAGAGCCCCCTAAAGCTAATAAAAATTAAATAAAAAATCCACTTACCTTACCAGGCTCCTGCAAGCGCGGCCGCTCCGGTACGATCTCCTCAGCGGCGCAGGGGGAAGGGGAGAGCAGCCGCGCGTCACTCCCCTGCAGCCGGCGTCACTTCCCCCTGGCCGTTGACCTGTATGTACGGCGCACACACCGGGCGCCTTTACATACAGGGGGAGAAGGGAGGAGGAGCGATCCCTCCTGCCTCCTCCCGCACAGTGAGACCGCGGGGGGTGAACGGCCGCTGCGGCCGCTGCACCCGCCTGTAGGAGCGGTCCCGCGGCGCAAGAGTACGCACCAGCGCTACTCTTGCGCCGCGGTAATTTAAAGGACCCCCGCCGCCTGCAGGCGGCGGGAGAATGCCAACCCCCCCGGGAGGGCGGGAGGGCCCCCAAAATAGCGGGACCCCCCGCCAAAAACGGGAGAGTTGGCATGTATGCTTTAGGAGGGGGTCAGGCAGGCTATAGGGGGATCAGGCAGCCAGGCTACTTTAATGTAAAAAAAAAAAAAAAAAAAAAGAAGAAATCATTTACTCACCTGCCTCACGGTCCCTCGCAGCTCAGCTCTCAGGCAGTCTGTGCTCGGCGCGGGCGGCGCGATGATATGACATCATTGCGCCGCCCACGTCAGCACTGTGGTCCGGCGCAGGCAGATTAGCAGAGCGGAGCACAGGTGACGCTCCGCTCTGCTGACATCGGGCAGTTCTGCCTTGATGTTCAGAGGTAGGATGTGCCGTGCCCTGCAGCTCCGCGTCCGCCAGCAGTGAACTGTTATGTTCACTGCCGGCGGGCGCAGGAGCCGAACCACCGGGGTAGCAGACGTAGTAGCAGCTGCCCCAAGGCCAGGGCTCTTAGGGGGCTGCTACGTCTGCTACCCCGGTAGTTACGCCCCTAGAGGGAAAATAAAGTACCTGCCAGGACAACCCTGGAGTCTGGTAAAGTGAGTAACCACAAGACCCCAGGGAAGTACTACTGTTAAGCGATACAGTTACAGCTGCACAGGCCTCTCTGTACCTCCATGTTTTCACCTTTATGATGAGTGCTGGGAGGGAACAGGAAGTGACAGTCAGGACAACTCTGTAGCCTGGTAAAGTGAGTAACCACAAGACCTCAGGTAAGTACTACTGTTAAGCAATACAGTTACAAATGCACAGGCCTCTCTGTACCTCCATGCTTTCACTTTCTATGGCAGATTGGTTGGATGTCTCGTCGTCATACAGAAGGCGAAAGTGACCTCCAGCGATTATATCAGGACAGGATCTATGAAGGAAGCAAAGCCAAAAATGCCCCCACAATGTGGGCTGTAAACAACTCCAGAACCCATAGACGTTACCCGTCCAACCTGTTTGTGAGCAGCACTGTGCAGGACCAAGGACGTGAGACTGACAGTTATCGAGAAATAATAATGAGTTTTACTTATATAGCACCAACATATTCCACAGCACTGTACAAGGCAGAGGGTATACGTGCAACAATCACAGAAAAAAATTTGTTAAGCTGCTAATAATCAAGTAAGGGTGAGTTTGGGCTGCTCACAAGACGGACATTATGGTAGGGGGTAAAGTGAGAAGTGCTTGCTTTACACAATGGTCCAGTCATGTTCCATGAATATAAAGTAGTACATATAAGAGTGGAAGAGCCTGCACTGAAGACAGAACACCTATATACACATAAGTGCTATATAAAGACAGTAAAGACAGCATCGGTGTAGTGACTGGTACAGGGTGAGGCATCGGTGTAGTGACTGGTACAGGGTAGAGGCATCGGTGTAGAAACTGGTGCAGGGTAGAGGCATCGGAGTAGTGACTGGTACAGGGTAGAGGCATCAGTGTAGTGTACAGGTAGAGGCAAACGGTGCAAATGACTGGACAGGGTAGAGGCATCGGTTAGTGACCGGTACAGGGTAGAGGCATCGGTGTAGTGAATGTACAGGGTAGAGGCATCAGTGTAGTGTTCAGGGTAGAGGCATCAGTGTAGTGAATGGTACAGGGTAGAGGCATCAGTGCAGTGACTTGTACAGGGTAGAGGCATCGTTGTAGTGTCTGGCAAAGGATAGAGGCATCAGTATAGTGACTGGTACAGGGTAGAGGCATCAGTGTAGTGTACAGGGTAGAGGCATCAGTGTGGTGATGGTACAGGGGAGAGGCATCAGTGTAGTGACTGGTACAGGGTAGAGGCATCGGGTGTAGTGACTGGTACAGGATAGAGGCATCCCGTGTTAGTGACTGATACAGGGTAAGGCATCAGTGTAGTGACTGGGACAGGGTAGAGGGATCATGTAGTGACTGGTACAGGGTGAGGCATCAGTTTTAGTGACTGGTACAGGGTAGAGGTCTCAGTGTAGTGACTGGTACAGGGTAGAGGTAGCGGTGTAGTGACTGGTACAGGGTAGAGGTAGCGGTGTAGTGACTGGTACAGGGTAGAGGCATCAGTGTAGTGACTGGTACAGGGTAGAGGCATCAGTGTAGTGACTGGTACAGGGTAGAGGCATCAGTGTAGTGACTGGTACAGGGTAGATGCATCAGTGTAGTGACTGGTACAGGGTAGAGGCATCGGTGTAGTGACTGGTACAGGGGAGAGGCATCAGTGCAGTGACTGGTACAGGGTCGAGGCATCAGTGTAGGACCCGGTACAGGGTAGAGGCATCGGTGCAGTGACTGGTACAGGGTAGAGGCATCGGTGTAGTGACTGGTACAGGGTAGAGGCATCGGTGCAGTGACTGGTACAGGGTAGAGGCATCGGTGTAGTGTACAGGGTAGAGGCATCGGTGTAGTGACTGGTACAGGGTAGAGGCATCGGTGTAGTGACTGGTACAGGGTAGAGGCATCAGTGTAGTGTACAGGGTAGAGGCATCGGTGTAGTGTACAGGGTAGAGGCATCAGTGTAGTGACTGGTACAGGGTAGAGGCATCGGTGTAGTGACTGGTACAGGGTAGAGGCATCGGTGTAGTGTACAGGGTAGAGGCATCGGTGTAGTGTACAGGGTAGAGGCATCGGTGTAGTGACTGGTACAGGGTAGAGGCATCGGTGTAGTGACTGGTACAGGATAGAGGCATCGGTGTAGTGACTGGTACAGGGTAGAGGCATCAGTGTAGTGACTGGTACAGAGTAGAGACATCGGTGTAGTGACTGGTACAGGGTAGAGGCATCAGTGTAGTGACTGGTACAGGGTAGAGGCATCAGTGTAGTGACTGGTACAGGGTAGAGGCATCGGTGTAGTGACTGGTACAGGGTAGAGGCATCGGTGTAGTGTACAGGGTAGAGGCATCAGTGTAGTGACTGGTACAGGGTAGAGGCATCAGTGTAGTGACTGGTACAGGGTAGAGGCATCAGTGTAGTGACTGGTACAGGGTAGAGGCATCGGTGTAGTGTACAGGGTAGAGGCATCAGTGTAGTGACTGGTACAGGGTAGAGGCATCAGTGTAGTGACTGGTACAGGGTAGAGGCATCAGTGTAGTGACTGGTACAGAGTAGAGACATCGGTGTAGTGACTGGTACAGGGTAGAGGCATCAGTGTAGTGACTGATACAGGGTAGAGGCATCAGTGTAGTGACTGGTACAGGGTAGAGGCATCAGTGTAGTGACTGGTACAGGGTAGAGTGTACAGGGTAGAGGCATCAGTGTAGTGACTGGTACAGGGTAGAGGCATCGGTGTAGTGACTGGTACAGGGTAGAGGTATCAGTGGAGTGACTGGTAGAGGGTAGAGGCATCGGTGGAGTGACTGGTACAGGGTAGAGGCATCGGTGGAGTGACTGGTACAGGGTAGAGGCATCGGTGGAGTGACTGGTACAGGGTAGAGGCATCAGTGCAGTGACTGGTACAGGATAGAGGCATCAGTGTAGTGACTGGTACAGGGTAGAGGCATCGGATTTAGTAACTGGCACAGGGGAGAGACATCAGTGTAGTGACTGGTACAGGGTAGAGGCATCGGTGCAGTGACTGGTACAGGGTTGAGGCATCAGTGTAGTGACTGGTACAGGGTAGAGGCATCGGTGTAGTGACTGGTACAGGGGAGAGGCATCGGTGGAGTGACTGGTACAGGGTAGAGGCATCAGTGTAGTGACTGGTACAGGGTAGAGGCATCAGTGTAGTGACTGGTACAGGGTAGAGGCATAGGGGTAGTGACTGGTACAGGGTAGAGGCATCGGTGGAGTGACTGGTACAGGGTAGAGGCATCAGTGTAGTGACTGGTACAGGGTAGAGGCATCAGTGTAGTGAATGGTACAGGGTAGATGCATCAGTGTAGTGAATGGTACAAGCTACACAATGCCTCTATCCCTTGAAGTTCTCTACGTTTCAGTGAAAGTATGCGGTTACCACCACACTTACTTGGAGGCACATAATCAATAATCATAACCGTAACTCATCAACCTTATGTTTAAGATCTAGAAAATGTTTAGGAACCAGAAGATCAACTTTGCCAGTACGAATAGTGGATTTGTGTTTATTGATGCGTATCCTACATTATTGAGAAGTCTCACCGATATATAACCAAAATATAAATCACATATCGACTGCAGCACGTAAGGAAATGATGGGCGACACATATGATTTTTGGCACCCATTTTTTTGCGCACGTTAGTAGTGTAGAATGCGCCTGAATCTATGATCCTGTTCTCGCTACAAAGCGACATTTCTGGCTCAGGTAAACCCTTTAAAGTGCTCTACCTGTCCCAGCAGTAATGCACCTGGATTTGCCGTACTGAAGCTATAAATGTGTAGCTTCATACAGTTGTAGTGCGCTCCGCCTCCCACACGCCTCCGATCTCAGGTGCGTTACAAAGTGCCGCAAGTGCTCTGTAATGCACCTGATTAAAAATAGAGCGAACGGGGTTGCGTTAGTTTTCGGGCTGAAAAGATGCCAGACTAACAATTCAATCATAGGACAGGGATGAATGCTATCAAAATGTAAAAAATTATTTCTGTCCGTACTTTTATTATAAAGATCTGTGACTAACTTATCACAATTCTTAAAAACCATAGTGTCTATAAATTGGATACTGAAAAGAGAATATGTCATAGTAAACTTTATATCTGTATAAATGTAATTCAAAAATAGAACAAAAATCCCCAAGCTGATCAGGAGAACCCCTACATATGACAAAAATGTCGTCTATGTATCTCCACCATCTCAGAACATGACTGTGGTGGTGGGATGCATAGATAAACTCCTCCTCCAATATAGCCATGAACATATTTGCATATGTTGGAGCACGTTGTACCCCATGGCAGTTCCCTTAATTTCTACATAATACTGGTCTTGGAAAGAAAAATAATTGTCACTATAAATAAATTCCAATAACTTGAGGAGAAAATTAATACGTTCAGAAGACAAATCATAAGTTTCAAGAAACTTTTTAACAGTCACAATATCTCTATGGTGGTTAATCGAGGTGTACAAATTAACGTCATCAGAAGAGAACAAAAAATCAGATTCACAAACATTGACTTCATGGATCTTATTTAAAAAATCAGTGGTGTCCCTAATGTAAGATTTTGCATTACAAGCATAATTTCTTTTCTCAACATTTTATCCAAGAAAAATAGCAAAAGGACACAAAATAGAACCTCAGCCAGAGAGTATGGGATGCCTTGGGGGATTATCAAAACATTTTTGGATTTTAGGAAGACAATGAAAAAGGGGAATAATTTTAGTTTTTCAACAAGGAAATCTTTAAGATCCTTGTCTTTAATCTTCAAGGCATAGACTTCATCAACTAAGGTTTGAATTTTAGATAGTAATTTGGATGTAGGGTCAGAAGGTAAACCTGCAAGCATATATTTGATGTGTAATTTCATTGACATATGTCAGGGTATCTAATATAATTAAAGTACCACCTTTGTCCACCGGTTCTATGGTCAAGTTTTTATTCTGTCATATGGGACTAAATCTTGAATTTAAAATACTGCCCCCAATGTGCCGTTGAGTTGGGGAGACACTAATTCGGTGCTCATCAATGTTCTCTGCATGTTCTGTCTATGGTTCCTCTTGAGTAATTTAGCACAAATACTGTGAGTATATATGTATTCCATGGATTTGTTGTTTTTTTTTGATTTTTTTAGATTGAAAACTAAGACATTTGAAATATCGCTGGACAGATCTTTGGCTGCTGCTCGCTCCATTTTTTGTCTCCTGGTTTTGATGGATAAAGCAGAAGATTTTTTTGCCATTTTTTTAGGACCGTTTTATTCAATTTGCTTTATTTTAACATGGTATTTGTTTTATCTCAATGTTTTTCTTTTTTTCGTGGTCTAGGGAGATATTTTGAGCTGTCTTCTGAATTTGCGGCCCTATGTTCTATGGTGATCTGTGGCTATTCATTGGCTGTCCTAATGAATTGGAGCGGCCAATTTTTGGGCTCTCCTTGAGAACATTGAGGCCATGGTTGGATACTTTGGTGTCGTATTGGCGCCGTATTTTAGGGCTTTAATGTTGTACTCTTACGGTATTTACGACCATTTAATTAATGTCATTTGAGCCTATTATATAAGTATACTATTATAATTACCTTTTCTGACTTTATATTATTATTATTATGCAGATATTGAATGTTTAAGGATGATCCTATTGTCGCTATATAATTTTATGTATTGCACATGCGCAACTGTGAGGCTTAGCGCATGCGTTGTCTATAGTCCGTGTGTTTCAGTATGATGGAGTTCTGTCTATACTGCGCATGCGCCTCCCTCATTAATTGTGCAGGCACTTTACACCCTGGGATGCGCCAGGACAGTGCGCTGTCTATAGTCCATCTGTGTCAGTATGATGGAGTTCAGTCTGTACTGCACATATGCCTCCCTCGTTAGTTGCGCAGGCGCTTTACACCCTGGGAAATGCCAGGACAGTGCTCTGTCTATAGTCCATCTGTGTCAGTATGATGGAGTTCAGTCTGTACTGCGCATGCGCCTCTCTCATTAGTTGCGCAGGCGCTTTACAACCTGGAAGACGCCAGGACAGTGCTCTGTCTATAGTCCGTCTGTGTCAGAATGATGGAGTTGAGCTGTACTGCGCATGCGTCTCCCTCGTTAGTTGCGCAGGCGCTTTACACCCTGGGAGGTGCCAGGACAATGCTCTGTCTATAGCATAGTTGCCAACTTTTGAAAATGAAAAAGCAGGAGAATTTAGTGGGCGGCGCGCTTAGCAAAAATTTACATGGACACGCCCATCTTTTTGGTATGCCACGCCCCTTCAAAAAGCCATACCCACTCCACCTAACTGCATAACGGCTTTGGAAGAAAGCCAGGTAGATGCCCTTATAGCCAGGTAGTAACCCCCCATAAGCAGGTAGTGCCCCTTACAGGCAGGTAGATGCCCCCTTGTAGCCAAGTAGATGCCCCCTTGTAGCCAAGTAGATGCCCCCTCTGTAGCCAGGTTGGTGCCCCCCTTTGTTAGCCAGGTAGGTGCCCCCCTTTGTTAGCCAGGTAGGTGCCCCCATTGTTGCCAGGTAGGTGCCCCCATTGTTGCCAGGTAGTACCCCCATTGTTTGCCAGGTAGCGCCCCATTGTTGCCAGGTAGTGCCCCCTCTGTTGCCAGGTAGTGCCCCCTCTGTTGCCCGGTAGATGCCCCTCTGTTGCCAGGTAGATGTCCCCTCTGTTGCCAGGTAGTGCCCCCCTTGTTGCCAGGTAGATGCCCCCTCTGTTGCCAGGTAGATGTCCCCTCTGTTGCCAGGTAGTGCCCCCATTGTTGCCAGGTAGTGCCCCCATTGTTGCCAGGCAGAGCCCCCCCCATATAGCTAATAAAAATAAAATAATAAAATCCACTTACCTCACCAGGCTCCTGCAGCACGGCCGCTCCGGACGATCTCCTCAGCGGCACAGGGGGAAGTGAGAGCAGCCGCGCGTCACTTCCCCTGCGCCGCTGACCTGTATGTGCGGCACACACACCGGTGCCGGACATACAGGGGGAGGAGGCAGGAGGGAGCGATCCCCTCCCCTGCACAGCGAGGACTCCGGGCGGGTGAAGCGGGCGCAAACGGCCCCTTCACCCGCCTGTAGGAGCGGCCCGGCGGCGCCAGAGTAGCGCACTAGCGCTACTCTGTCGCCGCGGCCATTTAAAAACCCCGCCGCCTGCTGGCGGCGGGAGGGAAAGCCAACTCCCCCGGGAGGGCGGGAGGGGACCCCAAATAGCGGGACCCCCCCGCCAAAAACGGGAGAGTTGGCATGTATGGTCTATAGTCCATTTGTGTCAATATGACGGAGTTCCGGCTGTACTGCGCATGCATCTTCCTCGTTAATTGCGAAGGCGCTTTACACCCTGGGAGACGCGCGGGACAATGCGCTGCTCGATCGTCGGGGTCCAGATAGTAAGCAGCTGACTTTATGTACTTAATTACACTGTACTCACGTGTCTTGTTACATGATTGTTATCATTATGTATGTTTTATGTGCAGATTGGAGCAGGGCTGTAATATACTTCTATTATATTATTCATTGGTCGCTATCATGTATGACACCTTTCTTATTATTGATATGTCACTATGGAGGTTCACTTATTTACATGCATTTTGTGATCACTGTACACTGGTTACTTATTGATTATAGGATGTATTAGTTCACTATTTATACCATGAGATGGCATTGTGTGTTTAGCTTCATCTTATTTCATGTATCCAAATATTGCACATGATGGTTAACACATCTTTCTTTGGTTTTTCAGTTCAAAATGTATCAAGATCTGAAACGTCCTGCGTGTGCATTCCTGCAGAACATTGCGGTGCACCCACTACGATTCTGGAGAATCGCCCCCTTTGTCAAGCATGTTTGACACTGTGAAATACAGGCAGTCCCCGACTTACATCTTTCCCCTAGTTACAAATGTAGCCTTATGGGGCATGCTGGAACTTGTAGTTCCATGTTCCATAGCAGATAGTAGCTGTGAAACGACAAGTGCCAGCATGCCAAGGCAGCACATAAGGTGAAAATTAGGTGAAATCTTCTTAACAGGGGCACAGACATCAAAACAAATGTAAAAACCCTTCCCTGCACTATACAGCCCACCTCTCACACTGTCATCACTATTCCCCCCTAACTTGCTTCTCTCCTGTCACTCCTGACAAGCTCTCCTCTCTACTGTCCAAATCCAACCTCACTACCTGTAATCTTGACCCACTGCCATCCCACCTCATCCCAGACCTAAGTGCGCTTTAAACCCACCCCTCACCCATCTCTTAAACCTATCACTAAACCGGGGGAATTTTTCCCTTCCCCCTTTAAAAACATGTACTATCACACCCACCCTTTAAAGAAAAAAATCTCTTGCCCCCTTTCTTCCCTGCCCAAAAACTTTCCCCCCATCCCCACTGTTTCCCAATTTTCGCCCCCTAACCTCCTCGAGCCAGGGTCTATCTTCAGCTGTCCCCCCACCTCCCCTTTCCAAACCCCCTCTTTTGACTTGCCCCCAAATTTTGGTTTTCCCGGGCCCCCAAAACCACACCAAATAAAACCCCCCCCTAACCAAGGTAAACCAAAATAAACCCAGAAACTGTAAAGCCTCTGCCACAAATCGGTCCTTCTCCTTCTGGGCCCTTTTCCTCTCCCTTTTGGGACCTGTCAAACCTTCCCCCGTTTACAAACCCTCTCCTCCCCGGCATCACGGACTTTGGCCCCTTTCCTGGACTCCTCGTACCTAAACTGATGGGACTTTTCAGCGTTTCTCATTCTCGCCCCACCCCCTTTCCCCCCCGGCCCTTTTCTCTTTTGGGTTTGGTTCCCCGGGGCCCACTTTTTTCTCAAACTACCTTTTGGCCTCGGTCAGCTCATGCTTCCCCCTGGCTTTCACAAACCACCTGAAATTTGACAAATCCCCAAAACTCAAACTTTCCCCGGGCCCAGATGTCACCTCTCTACTCTCCCGGACCCCTGCTGTCTGCCCCTCCTTTTCCCCCTTCTTCTCATCCTCTCCTAAAACTAAATTTTAAAAACTGAATTTTTTATTTTTCCCCCAACCCGCCCCCCTCCATCCCTCCACCGATCTCTCAAATACATTTAAAGGGCCCCCAACACTCTCTCCCCACCCTCTAAAAAAGCCCGCCCCTTTGGGGAAAACCCTTTGGACTAACGCCCTTAAAAACCAAAACATCCAAACCCTCCCTTGCCTCCCGCCCCCACCTGAAAAACATCTCTCGCTTCCGTTTCATTCCTCAACCCTGATGCTCCCAAAAATGTTTGGACCATGCCCTTTTTTTTTCCCCGCCTAGCCCAATGCAACCCCCTTCTCTGGGGCCCCCTCCCAGCTAGCACCCTCGCTCCCCTCCTTTCCATCCTTAACTTCCCTACCCCCGGACCCACCCCCTCCTGGGTACTCCCCTGCCCCCCCCCTCTCCTATCCCTTCACGGGCCCCCCATTGCCCAGCGAATCCAGTTGAAGCTACTAACCGCCCTAAAAGGGTTTTCCAAATAACCTCCCCCCTTATACATCTTGCCCTAATTCCAGATACCTCCCCTCACCCCAACTCTCCCTCCTCACGGGCCCTTTTCTTCTCTGCTTCCCCTTTATCAGCTCCTAAAAAAAACCCCTCCCCAAAAGATTTTCCCCTGGGGCCTTCCCCCCCCACTCGGGAAATAAACCCCCCAAACACAGACCCCTCCCCCACCTCACCAGCTTAAAAAGAAATTGGGAAAAACCCATTTCCCTTCAGGAGTCAAAACCTCAAAAAACCCTGCTCCCCCTTACCCCCCCACAAACATGTCTGCCCCCCCCCCTTTGTTTTTTCCCCCCTTTCCCTGTAGGCTGAAAACCCCCTCGCGGCAGGGACCTCTCTCCCTTTTTTTTTAGCCCACTTACTGCCCACTTGAAAATTGTTTGACCAATTTTTTTTTGTCCCCCGCCTCAAATGTACAAGCCCCTAAAAAC
>JAODAL010027038.1:0-55649 GCA_025379985.1 Phyllomedusa bahiana | reverse complement strand
TAAATGAACAGTGCTGGGTGCGCAAAATAAAAAAAACAGTAACTGTTATTTTTTGTTTAAAATAAACTGTTTTTTTTGCCCTTTCAATTCACCTGTGGTGAATATAGAATTGCTGTTTTAAGATTTACTTAGATGCTGCATTTACAGTGGTAGATTCTGCTTTAAAATTCTCTAGCTAACTACATAAAATGTTCAAATCCCTAATCTAACTAAATTGGAAGGATCACAGCTAATAGTAGAGGTTTCTCTGTGCAGAAATAGACTAAATTTCGCTGAGCTGTTTGGCCACAGGCAGAAGGGAAGGTCCTACCCCTATGGGGACGCTGGAGACACTGAGGCTGAAACAGGAAACGCTGTTTTTGTAAACGAGAGTCATGTGATTTTTCCAGCCAATCGCAACCATACACATCCCAGTCATGACGTCGCACACACATCTCACCCTGCTCTATTCTGTAATCTGATTTGCTGGCCGCCAAAATTACAGGAAGCGCCGAAAAAGGCGCGATCTTAATAGATGATGCACAGATTTTAACCTTAATTATCGCATGATCTGGAAATTTCGATCACCATAAAAACCTTGCCGATTTCAACTTTGTCGATAAAAATCGCTCAACTCTAGTATGCACAAGTCAGTCAGAAACAGCAGGTGGGAGTGGAGCAGGGCGGGGAGAGATAAGTGCTGGCGGCCCTGGGGAACGCAGTCTGTGATCCAGAGGGAGAACGACGGCACACATCATGACAGTACAACCCTTTAAGCCTCCCCCTATTTCCAGACAAGATCTGGAGCATCAAGATTCTCTTCTGGTTCCCAGGACCTTTGTTTGGTCCTGAATCCCTTTCAGTCAACAAGAATTTCCTAGACTTCGTCATTGTCTCCAGCATCCGCTTCAGTAGGAGAAGTCTCTATTATTGCAAGAAGTGGTTAAGGACAAGGGGCTTTAGAAAGGAGACATGGAAGGAATTTGGGATCTGCATAGATGGAGGCAGATGAAGTTTGTAGGCAACAGAATTAATGTGTTGTAAAATTTGGAAGGGTCCCAGAAAGCATAAGCCCAGCTGTAGGCTGGGAATCTTAAAACGGACATATTTAGCTAATAATCACACTCTATCACCCAGATGAAAGACTGGAGGGGATATAGGTTTCTTTGACTTAAGCGTTAGTCTGAGAAGATGCTTGCTGGAGAGATTGATGGGTGTCTTGCCCGATAGAGGAAATCGCTTGGACTTGGGTGGCCACAGCTGGAACCACAGAGATGGCAGGCAGAGAAAAGGGGGAGGATGAGAATGTAATCTGTAAGCAATGAAGAAGGAGGAAGCTTCTGCAGAATTGGAATCAAGATGGTTATGTTACGTAGATAATTTCTGAAAACTTAATTCTACCTTTCTACTTGCCCATTGGTTTGAGGGTGGTAAGCAGAGGGGAACAGAGTGCATGCCAAAACTTGGAAGCAAACTGAACCCCTCGATCATACACAATATAGAGAGGAAGTCCATGCAGGCGGAGTATGAGCTGAAATAAATAGGAGGTGAGTTGTGGAGCTATAGGCTAACCAGCAAGTGGCATGAAATGAGACATCTTGGAGAAACAGTCGGTGACCACCCAAATGACAGCATGTTTAGAGGAAGGTGGTAAGTCCATAGAAATATTGGTCCAGGATTTTTCAGGTAAAGGCAAGGGATGAAGGTGTACGGATGGCTTGAGACAAGAAGTCTTATTACGGTCACAAGTGGAGCAAGCGAGAAAAAAACTCATTGACATCTTGAACAACATTGGGCCAACGATAATGTTGAGAGATCAATAATAGAGAGGTGAGATGCATTAATCAGGCGCCCAGGAGGAACAATGTGCTGAAGCATACAGTCAAAGTCAATAGTATCTGAGGAACGAGATAGGGCATCAGTCTTCGCATTTTTCTATGCAGGCCTAAAGTGCAATAGGAAATCAAACTTATAGAAGAAGAGAGACCATCTAGCTTGCCGGGGGTTTTACCAGTTTGAGATAAGAGATAAAAACGAGCTCCTTCCAAAAGATTGAGACACTCCTCTAAAGCCAACTTAATGGCAGGCAGCTCTCGATCCTCTATGCTATAGTTCCTTTCTGCAGGGGAAAGGGGTTTTGTGAATGTGAAAGTTTTGCCTTCAGGAGTCTTCTGCATTAGTACAGCTCCAGCCCCTACAAATGTGGTGCCCACCTCTAGAAGCATTTTTCTGGATCTGGTCAAGTCAGAACAGGTGCTGTGGCAAAGGTCTCTGTAAGTCGGGCAAAGGCTTCTTCCACTGAAGATGGCCAGAGTTTAGGATTACCATTTACCATTCTTGGTTAGAGCCACTATGGGTGCCAACAGGGTGGAGAAGTGGCGGATGAATTGGTGGTAGTAGTTCACAAACCCTGTGAAGTGTTGAACAGCCCGGAGGCCTACAAGTCGCAACCAATGAAGAACCGCAGACAGGGACCAAATTTGTAGACCTTTATCCAAGAGGATATACTCAAGAAAGGGTAGACATGTCTGTTTAAATATGCATTTTTCAAATTTGGCATAGAGATGGTTGGTTCGTAAGCACCTTAGAACCAAGCGGACATGGTCACAATGAGTCTTAAGATCAGAAGAGAAGACCAAGATATCATCAAGATAGACTATGACATAGACATACAAGAGGTCTTGGAAGATCTTATAGATAAAGTCTTGAAAGGTGGCTGTAGAAATGCAGAGACCAAAATGCATGAAGAGGTACGCAAAGTGCCCATCAGGAGTGTTGAAGGTGGTCTTCCATTTGCTGCCTTCGAGGATACAAAATAAACTATAGGCTCCTCGCAAGTCCAGTTTGGAGAACATCCTAGGTCCACGTAATTGATCAAAGCTCAGATACCAGGGGTCACGGAAACCAGTTCTTGATGCTAATTGTGTTTAATAGATGCAGGGGCAAAGAGAACCATCCTTCTCTTCTCTCTCTATATATATTTGGTTAGGGGTATCTATCGGGGGTCTATATCTATAGGAGGTATCTATAGAGGTCTATCTATAGGGAGTATTTATGTATTTATATATACACACTTATATACACTATATAGATTGGGGTTAGGGGGAGCAATGAGGGTATCTATAAGGGTACATCTATAGAGGGTATTTATAGGGATCCACCTATAGGATGTATCTATAGGAGTATCTGTGGAGTGTACCTATAGGGTATATCTATAGGGGGATCTATAAATATCCTCTATAGATAGACCTCTAAATATTAACTCCTAAAGATAGACGTTTAAATGTACCCTCTATAGATACAGCTATAGAAATATCTATAGCTATCTATAAATATATTTTTCCATAGTCATGTGGATGTAGCCTAATGGTACTAAAGAGAAAAATAGTTGTCTTCAGGATGTAACTATCTGCATTGAACTGTAACAAACAAGTCTTAAATTGAAAATAAAATGTCTATTTCTATCATGTCATGCAAATATCCTTAGTTATATTTCCAGCTGTTCAGCTTTATATTCAGATTGGCTTAATAAAACAAATACATTTTGCTGTATCACAGCAGTTATTTAAACTTGAACCTAAAAATAACTTCAATACTTTTAATGATTATCCCGAAAATAGGAGGATTGTTGCAAAAACGTTGGGTTAAAGCATATACATTTTATAGGCTGTTTTATTTACTGTAAGGGTTTTTTCCGACGGTTTGCAGTTTTGAAAAACGTCTGAAAACCGACAATCAACCATCAATTCATTCAGCAATCCACACTGAAAAGATTCATTCTTCTACATAGTTTCTGCACAGAAAGGGGAACATCTCTCCTTGAGGGGAGGAGAGCACCAAATGGTGTGTAGAGTTTGATTGCCTTTTTGCCCTCTACTAAGCATCTGCATATCACAAGGCATTATGGGAAAGGAGCTGAGAAGCTCAAGCGCTCTCTTTTGGATGTAACAAATCCTCAATTCGCTTTTGACAGTATCTCTCATCTGCAGACAGCTGTTTCAGGATGTTTGTCCCTTCTCCGCTCCTTTCCCATAATGCCTTGTGATATAGTTTCTGCACAGAAAGTTAACATAAAAGTCAATAGAAACTGTCAAAAAGTTAGTGAATGGTGTTGTGTGCTTGTTTTGGCATGGTTTTGGGGTGTATTTTGTATATTTTTTGTGCAGTTAGGAGAATGATGCACTATAGGTCCCACACAACCCTGGACAAAAAGATGGTATATATATATATATATATATATATATATTAAAATATAAAATATATATTATATAATATATATATATTTTAATATATATATAATATAATATATATATGCACAAATATATATATATATATAATATATATATAAAATATTATATATAATATATATTTTTATATATTTATATATAATATATATATATATATATATATATATATAGTTTCATGTTTGTAAGGCCGAAAAAAGATGGAGACGTCCATCCAGTTCAGCCTTGTTGTTGCTAAGGTGTTGATCCAGAGAAGGAAAAAACCCCAATGAGGTAGAAAACCAATTGTCCTCATTTTTGGGAAATATTTTCCTTCCCACTCCAATCTGAAAAATCCCTGGATCAATGAAACCCCTCCAGAACCTTGACCCCTCTCCAGGGAAAATTTTATATATATAAAATATACATATATATATATATACATATATATATAATATAATATATATATTATATATATTTTTTATAATATATTTGAGCTGGTACAACAGAGGCAGAAGTCAGGTTTAAACGGTTCCAGGGCTCTGTGGATTTATTGCATAAGCAGAACAAACAAAAATGGATGGCAGGACATGCACAGCAAAACATAAACAAAACACCTGCTCCTCTGTGCGCTTACTAACAATGGCGTAGTTCCCTCACTAACACCTTGTGGATCAGACACTGGCTTCCCCCAGTGTGAACACCTCTAGCCCAGAAGGTAGACTGGAGGTACAGCCGACGCCCAGTCAGCTACCTGCTGACCTTATATATCACAGGGAAATCCTGGAGTGGACCATGGGGAGGGAGCACCCACCCTGCTCTATGCTCACTCCCAATGAAAGGCCGACCCAGGAATGGCAGAAAGCCATGCTATCATACAAGTTAAATGTATGTCGACAGTCTGTACTGCCGACTTCTATCTAACATTGGTGTTTCACTCCACCAAGGCTCCTTACCTTGGTGGCATGTGTCCTGGACTCCCCAGACATATGTCCAGAACCTGGCTGCTACGTATATGCCATTGCAGACTCTTACAGCTATATATATATATATATATATATATATATATATATATATATATTATATATATATTATATTATATATATATATATATATATATTGTAAGGCCGCAGCTGTAAGAGTCTGCAATGGCATATATGTAGCAGCCAGGTTCTGGACATATGTCTGGGGAGTCCAGGACACATGCCACCAAGGTAAGGAGCCTTGGTGGAGTGAATGGTGGAGTGGGGATTAGCGGTCACAGAGGCAGGCACAAGCAGGTCAGTTGCAACAAAATAACAGGGTTTATTTTTCAACAGCACACACAAACAGTAAAAAACAGAAAGTCCTATGCAGGAGGCTTACCACAGCCGTTTAACGTGTAACCTGTCCAGCATCCAAACAGGGAACAAAACATGTACACCACCATGTAGCTGGGGAAGTCTCTTGGCAGCAGACCCACCGGTCTGTTTCGGGCCTCAGTAGCAGGGCTTCTCTCCCCTGCTCAGCACCCTCTGGAGAAAGGGCTCCCAAACACTATTTAGTATCAGGTCAACTCTCTCACCTGATCTCCTCATGCAAAGGTTTTAAAGGCCTAGGAACACCAGTAAAGCTTGGACCAGAGGGATAAGTGGCCTCCCACCCACGCTACAGCCGTTCACAAAAAAGATAGCCCATTAAAGCTGCAAAGCAACTTTTTCCGCCGTTGTGATGGAGTGTGCGGTGAGCGCGAGCTGCCGTCCGCTCACCCCCGGAGACTGTCCATAAACCCGACGCAGCTGTCCCCGAAGAAACGGTGAGGCCCAGGGTTGAGAGGTGTATCGGAGGGACTGAGTTGCGGTGAAGCAGTAGCAGTGTCGGAGGTACAGAGGCGGGCTGGCGGCCGCGTCTAACAGCCGCAAGCAGGGAGATGCCATAGCCGACAGTGCGCCCGCACAGCAAGAAGGAGACGGCAGCAGCGGGACGCGCAGGCTTCTGCTATCAGCAGCCTCAGGGATCCGGCTGCTACTGACCGCCCGATCCCACACTGAAAGGACATTTGAAGTCCAGGTGAGAGGAGAGGGCTGTGCAGATATTGGGGCCAGGAGGACTCTCCATTAAGCGAAGCCCGTGCGTTTGGCGGGAATTTTGGCGCCAGATCACCCTGCCTGGCGGCCATTTTGACCTCAACCCACTGAAAGGGGTCGCACTGTGAGAACTAATGCTGAGAACCATATGAGTTCCCTATGCAAAATCCTCTAGTGACATCTACTGGCAGGAACAGAAACTGCAAGCAACTTCAAATTCATTTCTGAGCTGATAACTAAATCACTCTAGAAAATCATTACCCCAATCCAATAGTGAAACACCTCAGACAAAGCAGAGTCTACCATTGTGAATCATCACATGGAGAAATATTTTCAGACAATGGGGAAAGTTACAAAGTCAACAATGGAGGGGAACTTGTCAACACAAGCGCAAACAAAACATGTGCCTGAATCCGCCCCCATGCCTAGCTCATCATCCCCTAAACATCCAACAAGCCCAAGCCAGGACGATGAAACAATCGAACTTGAGGGAACACCAGACGAGCGTATCCTTGAGAGAAAGTTATTAGTGGTTGAGGTAGCTCGAGAGCTTGCGCCGGAATTCAAGAAACGCTGACCAACCTGATATCCTCCACGCTTAAGCAAATACAGACAGAATTTCAACTGCAGACCAAACGTCTGGACGAGGCAGAGCACAGAGTGCAGACCCTCGAGGACGCCTCTGCCAGCCACCATGTCAAAATACAAGACCTCATCTATGAAAATAAATGTTTATGGAATAAGGTCGAAGACCTTGAAAATAGGTCAAGATGTAGTAATCTTAGGCTAGTGGGGTTACCAGAGTCTATCCCGCAGAAAGCTCTGGTGACGCTCTGTGAAATTGAACTCCCGAATGCCCTGAATCTACCACAACAGTGCAAAGTGGAGCGAGCACATAGGGTAGGGCCGGACAAAAGAAACTACTCCACCACTGACCCAAACATGCCTCGCACGCTGCAAGAAACAACAAGACAAGTCATCATGAAGTTTCTAAATTTCGCAGACAAGGCGGCTATCCTCAGAGCATACGAGAGTAACAACTCCAGACTTCAAATCAGAGGCTCCAGAATCTTGCTTTTTGAGGATTTCTCAGCCGAAGTTCTCAGAAAAAGAAGAGCTTTCGCAAATATTTGTACAGAGTTATTTCAAACCAAGGTGAAATTTGCCCTTCTATATCCAGCCATCTTGAAAGTCTTTCATAGCAACGGAAATATCTCCACGTTTCATACCCCGGATGAGGCAAAGACTTTTCTGCGAAGGAGTTCTAGCTCAGCCCCGGAGAGGAGGACCCCACCGAGAAAGCTGGAGACTCAAGGGGTTACACGGATACAGTTTTCACCGGACACACAGGATAAAGTGGAGACAGCAAAACTCCCGGAAAAGCCTTTGTCGCGCCAAAGACTATACTCACCGGAAGAAACCTGATAAGTTTCGACAGTCAGAATGGATAAACTTTGAGTAGCAGAGTTTTCAAGCTTTCAAGCTTGGAATAATAGATGGACATCTCCTATGCTGATGAGTAGTATCCTTTGAAATATCGCTAGTTCTTGACTTGGGGAGAATGGGGAGGGTGAAAATAGGGGCTGGGGTAACTTTGAGTATTCTGAGCTTCCAGTTACAATAAGTTCTAAACAGGCCCTGTATGATGTTACGGTGTTTTTTGTCTCGGGGGGGGGAAAGGGGAGGGGAGAAGGAGAGAGATTAGGTGGAGAATATGACCAACACACTTTGCTCTACCACAGAAACAAGTGAAGTCCTTTACCAAACAAGCATGTTGGGAGGAGGTTTGATACTCACTCTTCGTGTTATTGGATGTTTTGTTATTGTCTATGTTTGTTGTTCGTATGCAGTTGTTTTCACAGTTGTAATCGCGCAGGAGAGAGGGCTCCCACTGCCCAAGACCATCAATGTAAGTGCTTATCTTTCATACGAATAGTCACGTGGAACATGAAGGGGCTAAGGTCACCAAGTAAAAGGCTCATGGTGCTGCGCCACTTGAAGCGCTTGAAAGCGGACGTGGCGTTGCTCCAGGAAACGCATCTAATAGAAGAAGATTTCCATAGAATGAAGCGGATGTGGGTGGGGGAAGTGGTGGGATCCTCAGCGGTCAATGTTAAGGCAGGAGTTATGATCCTTCTACACAAAAACTTGCCAGGAAATATTGTTAATGTGAAAACGGACGCGGAGGGATGATGGGCATGGGTTCACCTCCACACGGGTAGTGAGGATTTATCTGTATACAGTGTTTATGGGCCAAACATGGGTAAAGTAAATTTTAAATTCTTTAGAACAAGAGATCCATCAGGATGTACGTCCAAACAAGGTAATTGGGGGGGGACTGGAACATGGTAATGTCCACACGAGAGGATAGGAAAAGAGTGGGGACTGGAGGCTTGGAGCATCCCATACCCCTGGCGAAATTTGTAGAACACCTGAGGTTGATAGATACATGGAGAGTTTTACACCCCGAAGATAGGGATTTCACTCATTATTCGCATCCCCACCATACCTGGTCACGTATGTACCACATTTTCCTCCCATCAGATTTTCTAGCTAGAGTGAACAGGGTAGATATTAACGACATGGTAATTTCTGATCACTCACCAATTACTTTAGAATTGCAAGAAACTAATCCTAAAGGAACGGACTTCATTTGGCGGTTCCCTAGTTACATGGCTCAGGATGAGGAATTCCAAACGATGCTGAGAGGTTGGTGGCTAGAATATCGGACAAACAATGAGGACTCTGCCACCTCCACTCAAATTTTCTGGGAGGCGGGCAAAACGGTCCTTAGGGGGAGATTAATTTTGTATGTAGCAGGGCTTAAATGGAAGCTAGCAGACAAAATAAAGACACATAGTGATTTCCTACGCCAAGCGTACTCAGCATTCCTACTGCATCCATCAAAGGCAACCAAGATAAAGTGGGGGGAAGCCCAAAGCTCTTATGAAACTTGGCTACCGAAGAGAGAGGCAATGGACGTCTGAAGCGGTTTTGTTAAAATTTGGGAACAAACCGGGGTGACTCTTGGCCAAGCTAGCGAGAGGGAATGCTCCCAAGTCGATAATTCCAACGCTGAAGGGGTTAGATGGGATGATACACAACTCGGGAAAGGCAATTTCAGAAATATTCCGAAAATTCTATCAGAAATTTTATGCAGATGAGCATCTGAGGGATGATCATTCTGGTAAATGGCTAGGAAACATACAGCTCCCGGCTCTTTCAGAGGAGGACTGTCAAGATTTGGGCTCCCCCATCTCTCAAGAAGAATTAGAGAGGGCAATCTCTGAACTCAAGGCAGGCAAGGCCCCGGGACCAGATGGCTTTTCAGGCGAATTTTTTAAAATATTAAAATCACAAATGTCTCTGGCCGATCTCTACAACCAATATTTACAGGGTGAATCAATTCCAGAAGGGGTAAATTTGGCGCATATTAAGGTAATACACAAACAGGGTAGAGATCCGACATCTCCAAGCTTTTACAGACCGATTTCCCTTATAAATGTTGATCTAAAGCTGCTCGCTAAAATTCTAGCGGACAGATTGGCCCAGGTTATACCGAAGCTCATCGGTCCACAGCAAGTCGGGTTTATAAGGCACAGATCGACTGTAACCAACATCAGAAAGGTGATGCTAACCTTGCACGCGGCCCAGGAACACAAAACTAAATATCCGGGAGCAGCTTTATTTACAGTAGACACGGAAAAGGCATTCAGTAGATTGGGGGTGGTTAAATTTAGTTTTAGATAAAATAAATCTATAGGGCACCTTTAGAAACTGTCTGTCAGTACTTTACACCAAACCTCAAGTGAGGGTGTGCATCCCAGGGTTTCTTTCCCAAAGCTTTACTCTCCAGCGAGGAACGAGACAGGGATGCCCGCTCTCGCCGCTCCTATTTAATCTGGCGGTGGAGCCCTTTGCCCAATTTATACTTTCCAATCCCATTTTTGAAGGCATTCTAGTGGGGGGGAGAGAATTAAAAATTTCTATGTTTGCTGACGATGTAATATTCTATATGGCGAACCCTACAAGGGATATGGAAAATTTGTTGCAACAACTTAGGGCCTTCTCGGCTTGTTCAGGCTTTAAAATAAATGAATAAAAGTCCAAATTATTATACAGAGGAAAGTAATCTGGGACTGATATAGGGGGGATTCTTGGTGGGGCGGGAAAAAGAGCTATGGAGTATATCACAGACTTAGGGATATAAAATAGGGTGACCCCAGAATCTATCTACCGTTTAAATTTCCCACCACAAATACAAAGGATAAAAAAAGACTTGGAGAGATGGTCACGACTACCTTTATCGCTTTTTGCCAAATGCCACTTGGTTCGCATGATAGCCTTCCCAAAACTGCTTTACCCCCTCCTGACCATTCCCCTTTTATTAAAACACAAAGACGTCAACATTTTAAACTCAGCCTTTATTAAATTTATTTGGTCTTCTAAAAGACCTAGGATAGCTCTCCATAAGTTACAGCTTCCGAAATACCTAGGAGGACTCAACTTCCCGGACGTGCGCTCCTATAACTTGGCTTGTCTGGCGAGGCACTGTCTCGACTGGATTCGGGGTATGGAATTTTACTCAAATACCGCCTTAGAGGTTTCATACACAAACCCATGGTCACTGGTGGCCCTATTACACACTAAGCTTGCTCACATCCCATCCTATATCAGAAGTAATCTGCTATTTAAGGTTACCATAGCTTCCTGGAAAGCGATCAGAAAAATATGGAAGCTCCCCTGGTCCATAAGTAAACACATGCCCCTACAGGGACATCCTGAGTTTCCCCAAAGCCTAACAAATAAATAGTTTCAAATTTGGATCGAAAAGGGTGCTCTGACGATTCAGCGGCTCTGTGACTCAGACATGGGTCGTATCTTGAACTTTCAAAATTTTAGCCAGTTACATAATATTCCACGCTCACACTTTTTGTCTTATGGTCAGGTGTCGGGATTTATACGCTCTAGAATACGGGATCTGCGGGTGATCTTTACTGACACGATACTAGATAGCCTCATGACAGACCCTAATATTAAACATTCCCTTTTATCATTATACAAAATCTTAAGAGACCCAGTGGTCCAATCTAAAGGAGGACTACTCTTTAACTATTGGGGGGGGGAATTGCTCTTGGGGAATCGGAAATAGTGTTGATGGTTGGAACAAACTTAACAGAATTGTTTTAAATAGAAATTAAGAATCGTATTTTAGGATTATTATAAGCTGAAAGGTTTTAAATTTTCCCTTCCCCCACTCAAAAATCCGGCAGATTCCCTGCCCTAAAGTGCGGCCCCGAAATGAATGATCATGGAATGTGGTTTTGCACAGAACCCAAAAAAAATTTGGGAAAAATTTGTGACTTCCGGGAAAGAAGGGAAATATTTGTTTAGACCCACCCAGGGTAGTGTTTTTTCATGATAACCAATGGGAGCAAGCACGCATTTTATATGTTTTTCTTTTTGGGGAGCAAAACGGTGTTCCCTGGAAAAAGGGATTGACGCTGACATAGTTTTAGACTGGCTTTAACCCTGTTAAGAATATTGTTTGGAAAATGAAAATAGTTGGGTTAAAGGGAAACCCCAATTTTGAGGGTTCTTTGCCAGGGGAAACCGTTCATGGCGGGGGTTTATGTCAGTGCGGTTTGCTCGAATCATACCCCCTTTTCAGGTAACAGCTGGAACTGAGAGCTATTTCCCGGGAAACTTTGGGAAGATTTAAAAAGTGGATGAGGGGACCCTGAGATTAATGATGTAGGGGCTGGTTTTACTTTTCTACAGGTCTCTCTCGTTTGCGGATCTTCTATGAACCTTCCCCTTCCCCGTATTTTTTTGCTTCCCTTCTAATTTCAGGTTTTTCTGTATATCTTTTTTATCAAAGGCGAAATTTGGGTACATGATTGGGTTGGGGGCCAATATTTTCCCTCGCATATGACATTCGGTTAATTGTTTTTTTTTTATTGTTATAGTTATGGGGTTTAATATTTACTCTAATTTTTTGCCTTTTTTTTTCTCTTTTGAATGACATTTGAAGGGGTAGCTAAATGCCATAACCCAAACGAAACGGTAGACATGTGACGGTGCCCCATGGGGTTTGTGTTCAATTTCGGGAAAATGGACCCTATGTAAGGGGCATCCGGATCCGCCCGGGGGAAAACCAGTTGAAAAACCCAAAAAATTTCGGCTTGAACCCAAATTTTTGAAAGATGGGATTGTGGGGGGGGGAAAGGATGGGGAAGGGGTCACCTAGGAAGGGGTTATATGTCTGATCCATTGCATTTTTTGTTGTTTTTTTTGTTTATGTTGCTTCGGAAAATAATAAAAAGGTTTAAAAAAAAAAAGCTGCAAAAGCTATACTAAAATACTAAAACAAAATAACCTTGGTTACTTATTAGCTCCCGCTTTTCCCCACCAACGCCCGGTTTCCTTGGGGGCCCCAATATTGCAGTTCTCCTTTCCCCTCAGTTTTTTGGAAAGGCCCGGGGGGGGGGGACGTACCCACTGGATCGGCCCCCCTACACCGGAACTTCCCTACATTGAACATCCTATAGGGGGGATGCCGGGGGATGGGCACTTAAAATTTTCCAGAATTTTAGCCGGAAAAGGCGTCACATTTACATGTTTTTCCCACCCCGTGTTCTCCCAAAAATTTTAATGTCCTGCGGCCCAGGAACCATTTTGTCCCCCTTGCACTATTCCCTTTATTTCGGTAACCTTTTGTAACGGAGCATGATCTTCCCCACCCTGAATTTTCTACCCCCCGATATACGAAAAGATCCAATCCCCATTTTATAGAACATCCTTTTCTACAATTGCATAGTTCCTATAAGGATGTGGTTCCACTAAATAGAAAGGGGTGTCCCCCATTCACCCTGTGAATTCGCCCCCGACCCCATTCTGAAAGTCTGTCGGACAAAAAACTTTTTGGACAAGTCCAGTGCCACTAACACCGGCGGCTACGAGGGTTTTTTTTAAAGGGCCCGAAAATTTTTTTCTACCTCCCCAGACATGAACCATTATGCCTTCCTCCCTTTGTTAGGGTTTTTCAGCGGGGGTGCAATTGAGGCGAAGGTTTGGCACGAATCTCGGTAGTAACCGAAATCCCCCGGGAAAGCCCCCACCTGCTTTTTTGAAGAGGTTGGGGGGCCACTCTGAATCGCCCCTTTCCTTTTTTATTTTTGGGGTTTATTGTGGCCCCTATCTCAATATACCCAAATATGTGCTTTCTAACCCAATGGGATTTCTAAGGGTTGGGGTAAAAACTGCTTTCCTGAGTGGTCGGTACCCTTTAGCTTACTTAGATGGGACTCCCCCGTCAGTACTGTAAATTACAATTCATCCAGATGGAGATGCGTACCGGTTTGGGGTTTTTGAACCTTATCCCTTCCCCTTGAAAAAGTACAGGGGGCCCCCTTTTACCCCCAAAGGATCCCCAGTGTAGTGGCAGTCCTTGGGTGGAGAAGGGGTTTTTCCCTTGGGCCTCTTTTGCGGGAATTGCCCGTACCCTTTAGTGAGGGTTTTATGTTTAATGTACCTGGGGACCCTAGTATTTCAATTAATTCATCCACCCAGGGCATGGATAGGAATCCCCTTAGAGCCTCATTTAGTCGGGGGGAAAAAATTACGAACCCCCCAATTTATTTGGCTTGGCACCAAAACAAAGGGGCTGGGGCCACCCGCTTTTGAAATTCCCCCAAAGACACCCAGGGCCCAAAATGCGCCTTATTTTCCCCAGAGGCTTGTCTCCAAGCTTAGGGAAATCGGCAGGCTTAACAGAATTTTACCGGGTCCCCTACTATTTAAGCCCTACAATTGTAGTGCCTGAAGGTAGTGAAGATGTCCCAAATTTTTTGTTAACGGTTTCCTGTCCCCTTTAGGTTTTTGGGCAGGGTCCCCCATGAAACCCCCCCAATTCTGAGTGTGCTTCTACTTGGGTTTTCAGGGGCACTATAGGGGCCCCCTTTTCATGCCAAGGCTTATCAAGTTACGTGGTACAGTTGAAAAGGTTTTCTTTTCCTGGCTGATGTATCTTAAGTTCATCCCAACTCTCTTACCACTTCAGGAATTTACTCCGACTGTGGGTACCATCCATAAGCAATCACCGGGTTAAAAAAGTAACCCCCCTGCCCTATTTACACCCGCTCTGTGATCCCGCGCCCCCGCATGTGCTCCTTCACAATGGAATTATGGCAGAGCGATCCCGCATTTGGGGCCACATGTTCGACAAACTTTTTTTAGGGGGTAGCCCCACTTTTTATGTCTCTTTGAAAGTCCCAACATACCTCTAGGGGGTTCCCCATTATAAATTTAAATGGGAAAAGCCGTGGGGGATTGAGGAACCTCTCGGTGGGGAACAGAAGGGATGGCAGCAGAAATTCTAGTTCTCCCATCCTTTTCTCCACCTTATCAACATTCCTTCAAGGTTTTATTGAAAACCTCAAACTGTCGGTTTTTAGGAAGATACACAGAGGTCTCAGTTGTTTATCTGTAATTTAAATTTTACAAGGTCCCTTATTACCTAGACATAAAAGGGTCCCTGGTTGTTAGGTTTCCTTTGGGAAGCCATTTAAGAAGATTGCAAAAACTCCCGGGGATGCATTTCGGGACGTGTTTCTTAGGGGGAAAAGCCCCGGGTACATGGAGAAAAAAGCACGCCAGAATATATGCTTATCAGGCAGCTTGACCCAAAGGCCCTAGATCCATAGTGATTCTCTCGAATGGCACCTCAATGATTGGTAGGGGAACTAAAAGGCTCGTGAAATTTGACAGAGGAGCAGTTAACTGGCATTTGGGGCAAGACTTACAAAAATTCACAATCTCTTGGTGACAGCCTGGCCAATAAAACCTTCTCAAGACTCGCTCTTGCGTTTTCTCTGCTCCCAGGTGACCCCCTAGCACATGACTGTGAGCTATATCAAGTACCATCCTTCTATAGAGTACTGGCACCAACAGCTGATCCACAATTTCAACGTGTACCTTTACAACCCTATACAGCAAATCATTATTTACAGAGAAATACAGAAACCTTTTTTCGGCGCCCGGATGTTGCGGTACCTCATTTAGTGCAGTTACCTGGTCCCATGCATTTTTTTAGGGTGAGGTCTCACAACTAAGCAGTTCCAAAGTTCTCACGTGACACCTCCAGGTCAGGTACATTTTGCTCTGAGGCGGACAACTCCTCCTCGCCTCCTGCCAACACTGCTAAAGGAACGTTGTCAGGTACATCAGTGGTCACATCATATTGTACATCCTCCTCTAGTGGAATGGGACTCAGGGGCCTTTTAGCGACACCTTGGTGTTGTGACCAGAGTCCCCAGAATAGAGAAAAGTCCCTTCCCAAAATTAGGGGATGTAGCAAGTCTCTTACGATGCCCACCTCATGGCTCAGAGTTCGACAACCAGTCTCTATAGTCACTGTAGCCAGTGGGTAGTGCTTAGTGTCCCCATGAATGCAGCCCACTCCCACCCGTTTATCCGAGGTTACCAGGTCATGGGGAATGGCAGCTCATAAGAGGGTGACTAGGCTGCCAGAGTTCAACAGGGGCACCACCTTGACCCCATTCACCTGGACATGGAATTCCTGGAGGCCGGGGGGCCAGCAGGGACACAGGTCTACAGGCAGGGTGGGCAAACATGAAGAGGCGACGGGTGGCACCACACTCCATAGGCTCCTTCTGCTGAGGACAGTGCGCTGCAATATGCCCCAGTTGTTGGCACCTCCAACGGCGTACCTCTCCTCAGCCATCATGGGGAACTTAATTGGGTGAAAGTGCCTTTTCTGGGCCCACCAAACTCTCTCCTCTGGGTGGACCACCGCGACTCGGTCTCCGGACACAGCTCTCCTGGTCATAGGCGGAAAAGGCTGTAGTGCTCGCCCCTTGGGAATGATCCCTGGAGCGCCCAACGGACTGCTGGGCTTTATATCAGGCCCCAGATAGGACTGTGCAGTGGTATACCACTCCATGAGGGCAATCAGCTGATCCAGTGTCTTCAGGTCTCCATGGGCAACCCAGCGATGCAACTCGCGAGGAAGTCCACTCGCGTAGCGATCCAGGACGATCCGATATACGATGGCTGATGGACTCAGCACCTCAGGTTGCAGCCACATGAGCACAAGGTGTAGTAGATCAAACAGCTGGGAGCGGTGTGGATTATGCTTCTCAAGCCGCTAAGGTGACTCCCAGCCGGGCCATAATCTCGGCCTTAAAGAGGTCATAGCAGGGTCGGGACAAGACATTTTGGTGCCCTAGACAAATGGGTGAAATGGTGCCCCCCCCCTCCTACCTATTATAAAAAAAATATTAAAATTTCAAATCCCCACCCTTTGCCATTTTACGAATCAAAAATAAAATTAAAAAAGCTACACAAAATTGGTATCACCACAAACAATCCGATCTATTAAAATATAATATCAATCAGACGTTTAACAACATAATAGAAAAAAAATTATTTTATGCTAAAATTTGGGTTTTTTTTGTCATTTTGCATCCCCTAAAATTGAAGAAAACTGATAAGTCATATGTATCCCAAAGTGGTGCCAATAAAAAGTACATATCAGCCCGCAAAAAACGCACCATGACTCAGGTCCACAGGGGCACGAACAAAAAAACGTATCGGCTGAAAATTTAAAGAGTAGATGTTTGGAATTTTTTTTATGGTACTTAAACATGAAAACCATACATGTTTGGTATTGCTTGACTTGAATCAACCTGCAGAATACACATTATTTATACCAAAGAGTGAACGTGGTAAAAAAAAAAATCTCTGACAAACATGGCACAAGTATGTTTTTTTCCACTTATAATTTTTTTGTACAGTGAATGACAGCATTAGAAAGTACATCTTGTCCCACAAAATAAAAGCCATCATGTGTCTATGTAGGTGGAAAAATAAAAAACTTATGGCTCTGGGAAGGCAGAGAGAAAAAAACAGAGAGTCATATTATGACCGTCTGTCAGGAAGGGGTTACAAGTATTTATTTTCCGCGACAGAATAGGGAGCAACAGTGAGTGCAGTGTTGGGTGAACCTTTTAGAGACTGGGGGCCAAAACTGCAACCCAAAGCTCACTCACTGATCACAAGGTCCAACACACTAATTTAACCTGAATACTGAGGTAAAGGCTGTCTGTTATCCATAGCAACCGATGAGAGCGCAGCTTTTATTTTTTTTTTTTAGCACAGTAGAAGAAATAATAGCTGAGCTCTTAGGGTATGTTCACACAGTGTTTTTGGATATAAGTTTGGATCCGTGTTGGACCCGAAAATCGCATCCAAAAACATAGCGTCGATTGGATCCAATCTCATGCAGCTGTGTGTTTGGCTGCAGCAGGATCGCACCCTATAGTTTGTTATAGGGCTTCTGCTGCATCTTTCGGACCAAGAATTGACATGAACGGATCTGAAAGACACATCAGAACGATGCAATGAGACGCATCAACCATCACTCGTGTGAACGCCGATGTGTGTTTTGCATTGCAAGCAGCATAAATCACACTGCATATTATTAGATGCGTATTTCGGTCCATTTAGGGTCCAACAGATGGATCCAAACATGCATCTAATAACGTAAGTGTACATGGACTCAACACGCCTGTGTGAACATTACCTTATTGGTTCCTATGGGCTGATCAGTTGCTATGGGTAACAAAAGCAGACTATCAGACATCATAGTGAAATTTTTTAGTATGCACATGTGTGTATAACTGTATATTGCATGTATGTTTTATACATATACAACACACATATAAAGTATGCACACACAGATACTGCATGTATATATATATATATATATATAATATAAAAAAAAAAATAGAGAGAGAGGGGAAGAGAGAGAGGGTGTGTTAGTGTTGTGTGTATTATAAAATACACACACAATATATGAATAAATGATGTCATACACAGAGGGAAGGGGCTCACAGTGAGTGTATTACTAGTTACGGTGAGAGGGGTAAACAGTCATTACTTCAGCCTCAGTGTGAGCTCTCCATATTCTCTGTCCAACAAAAGAGTTAACTGAGCAAAAGCTGGAGAGCCCACACCCGGGGGAGGAGGGGGGCACAAACAGGGATCATGGTGAATTGCTGACTCCTCTGCGATCTCTCTTCTCATCAGGGTTGGTGCAGGAGAGGGGACTGATCCGGCCAGCTCTCTGCACAGCACACAGGAAGACTACTGAGAACTAGAGGCTTCATAGGGACTGCTGAACTCACAGACTCACTTTTCCTTTCCTCCCGTCCGGCTTCTAATCTCGCAGGAGAAGTAATTTGAATGTTCCTCTGCCGACCGCCTTCTCTCTGATGCCTGAGAAGAGAAGAAGGGGGCGGCGCTTGGAGAGATGACCCAGTACATAACTTCAGCCGGATGCTGCTACTCACTGCCGGGCGCTGCGGAGATAGTCATGTCACACATTGAACTGCTCCCTCTAGTGGCAGGCAGAGATATGGTGCCCTAGGCGATCGCCTCTCTTTGCCTACCCATCGTCCCGCCACTGGGTCATAGTCCTTGGCTTGCTCTGCAGTCAGGTCAAAGTAAGCCTTCTGTGGTTCCCAGTTAAAAATAAGGCGCCAGAACTTCTGTCCATACGGCAGCAGGGAGTTTCTCTCTTTCCGCCAGCCTTTCGAACACCGCCAGATAAGCCTCCACGTCATCATCAGGGGTCATCTTCTGCAAGGCGCTCTGTACTGCCTTTTTAATGTGTTTGACCCCAAAAAATACTCTGTCCTGTGAGCAGAAACATTGTCTCTGAGCGCTGTAATCTGTTCCAGCAACAGACGGTTGGTTTCTTGCTGGTTGGCATTGGCCTGCACCAGGTGCTTGCACAATTCCTCCATTGTAGTGAACTGGTTTGGCAGGAATGTAGCAGCCTTTACCCAGGACATATACAAATCACAAAAATGTATGCTGCCGTTACCCTTAGCAACCTTGTGCCTGCATCCTTCACCATATGTGGGGATTAGCGGTCACCGAGGCAGGCACAAGTGGGTCGGTTGCAACAAAATAACAGGGTTTATTTTTAAACAGCACAAACAAACAGCAAAAAACATAAAGTCCTATGCAGGAGGCTTACCGCAGCTATTTAACATGTAACAAAACGTAGCTTAAGTCCAGCATCCAAAAAAACATGTACACCACTGTGTAGCTGGGGAAGTCCCTTGGCAGCAAACCCACGGTCTGGTTCGGGCCTCAGTAGCAGGGCTTCTCTCTCCTGCTTAGCACCCTCTGGAGAAAGGGCTCCCAAACACTATTTAGTATCAGGTTAACTCTCTCACCTGATCTCCTCATGCACAGGCTTTAAAAGCCTAGGAACACCAGTAAAGCCTGGACCGGAGGGTTGAACGGCCTCCCTCTGAAGCTACAGCCGTTCATAAAAAAGACAGCCCATTAAAGCTGCACAGCAGCTATACTAAAATACTAAAACATAAGTAACCTATGGTTACCTATCTAGACTGCCATCTTTTCCACCACCAAGGTCCGGTTTCTTGGTGGCCTCAATAATGCAGTTCTCCTGCTGCCACTCAGTTGTTTGGAAAGGCCGGGACATACCACTGGATCGGCCTCCCTGATATCCCTGAAACTTTCCTACCACTTGCAATATCCTACTTGGCACATATTTTCCATCCACTAATTTTCCTGCTGGTTGCTTACAATATATATATACATATGTACTTATATACACACACATGTATTTGTATGTATATATATATATATATATATATATATCTATATGTGTGTGTGTATGTGTGAGTGTAACACAGTATTGACTGCACTATGATGTCACAGAGACTAGGCCTCTCGGTGACACGCATCTGTACACCTACCACCTAAAGCTGCATAGGAGAGGTGTTACATGTAGCCAAGAAGCAGCACCATGAACTGCTATGTGCCACCGCAGAACAAGGAGCTTGGTGGAGAAAAGGAGCGGGTTAGTTAGTGATGTTAAGTCACTGACTCATTTGTTTAGGAAGTGTAGCTGCTATGCAGCTTTCATCGGCTCCTTTTCTGGGACAGCTGTAGCTAGGGTGGGAGGCCATTCCCACGGTCTGGTCCAGGTTTTTTCTGGACCTCTTTGAGGCCTTTAAAACTCTGCTAGCTGTAGACCTCAGGGAGGAGTGTAACCTGTTGCCATTTCCCTCCAGAGAGTGCTGCAATTGGGAGCTTGGGAAGGATCTCCTGGACGCAGTCCTGCTACCCTGATTGTGGACACAAACCACACCACAAGTTTATATGTTGCCATATGTTTATTTGGCTGAAGTTAAGCCCCCTGCCTGTGCTAAATATGGACTGTAAGAAGATGCTGTGCTAACTAAACTTTGTTTAGGTTTGCTATACTTTTGTGTGTTTTGCCGTATAAATAAATACGCTATTGTTTTGCATCCAAAGGACCTGTTAGTGCCTGCCATTTTTCAAAACTAATCCCCCACAATATATACAAACAAATATTTACACACACACACACATATGTATATATATATATATATATATATATATATATATATTAATATTATACACACATGTACATGCATATATATATATATATATATATATATTATATATAATATATAATATATATATATATACACACACACACATCTTTTTCTCTCTATATGTTTTTTTTTCATTGTAATACATGGTCAATGGCCAAAAAAAGTCCAAGAACTGTCAAAAATCTGCACAGAAACCTGGACAAAATCTGTGACTAAAAACCGAAAAACACAGAAAAACTGGTTGGTTTTTGTGTCAAAAAAAGTCCAAAAGCCGGTTGTGATGGACATTTCGGCTGCAGTCAAAACTGAGCAGATTTTGTCTGTTGCCATGTGAACCCAACCTAAATGTAGCATTCAGCCAAACTTCATTACATCCAGTACATAGCTTTATATAACAGTGGCCCTATAAGCAAGGAAAGCCACCACCATCTTTAAAGATTCCCATTACTTATGTGTTTAATACAAAAAGGTCCACAATTCTACGCTGATAAATTTTATTATTTTTTTAATCTATGGAGGCTTAAAGATATCTTTTGCTTTGTAATGAACACCAAATCCCTTACTTCTTTTTAGAAAAGATAATGTATCTCATTGGGGAGAAGCACCATTCTTTTTAGTAATTTTTGTTGTTTAGTGTGACCAGCGCTTGTGTGTCTCCACTGGGTCACTACGAGAGATGTTGCAGAACAAGCCATGGATGGGAGTCTAAGGAGACTACAAGTATTCACCAGAGCCTTCCACAAGGCAGGATATACTTAACTGTGGCGGACTCCCAGGTCGCTACCCCTGACGTGGCCGCTCAGGGTGACATCTGAAATGTCAGGTGTAGTAGTGCGGGAACATGCAGAGAGGGCAGGTCTTAGGCAGGTGTAATGATGCAGGTGTAGGATGATAGGTAGTGGAGTAACAGGCAGGTAGTAGACTTGAGTGGCGACAGGTTCAGCAGCCCTAAAGTCACAGGAGCCAGGCGGCAGCAAACGAAGGTAACGGCACAGCAATGCAGAGGTCAGGATCAATGTATGCACATCAGCAAACTGACCCAGACAGAAAGCTCCTTAAGTCCCAGGTGCTGGCCAGCCATTGGATGAGTAATTAGGTACTAGCCTTTTACTTCTCAGATTGCCGACACATGCGGCCGACAGACACGTACAGGAGACTGGAGCGGAGTAGGATTGTGGAGAGATGAGTAGATGCTGGCAGACGGGTCAGGGCTAGAAACACTTATACGAGCATATCCTTGGTCCGGAAAGGGGACCGTGCCATGCATCATGACCGTAATGATATGTTCACAAGACGTTTTTCAATCCATTTTTGAATCCGAAAATCAGAGTGAAAAGCGCTATGTAAAATGTATTCAAAGACGTACCCAAAGTGTAGTGCATGTTTGGATGCGCTTTGGTTGCAGCAGTTCTAAATAGGGTGAATGATGCGTAAAATGGATCAAGAACAGACATGTCAATTCTTAGAACGGATCCAAAAGATGTATCAGAAAGACTCATGTAAAACAGGCATCGGCGATCACTCGTCTGAACGCTGATGCGTGTTTTATATTGAAACTAATGTAAATCACACTGCACATTGTTAAATGCGTGTTTGGGTCAGTTTTGGGTCCTAAACATGGATCCAAACACTCATCTGAAAAACGTGTTAACTTACCCTTAATAAGTTTAAATGATCCAATTGCCACTAGGGAGAGATCACTGATTATTGGGGCTCTATCAGTGTGAACTCCACCAATCAGTAAGTTTTAACATATACCATTTTTTAAATCTATATGTGAGAAAACTCCTTTACCTCTATTGCTAAGTGGAGAAATAGTAGAATTTAAAATTATGTGATACTATGTTCAGACATGGCCAAATTGCATCAAATATGGAGCACAGATTAACCATTGCATATATACAGAAATCAACCTTTCCATGCCAAGTACCCCTTAGGCTATGTTCACACAGGTTAAATTGGGGCGCATTTCACCGCGTATTTCGCAGCCTACTGCGCTCAAATACAAGCGAAATATGCCCCAATCATTACGGTAATCCACAGTTCTCATAGAGAACTATGGATTACGCCTCCTCTCCCCGCTCGTACAATACAACGTGCGGGGAGATAAGTGACATGTCAATTACTAGTGCCGCTCGTAATGAATGTCCCGAAGTCCCGGTGTAATTGTGGGGCGTACTTAGCCTTAGACACAAGAAGGACCAACCGAGTACCCACAAGGAAGTGATTAGTTATAAATAAACTATATTGTAATAGAGCAGGCAGCCATTTCATGTATTCCCACATGCACCATAAATTCCCAATGATAAGGTAAAAACATATTTGCCTGTATTTTTAAGTGGGCTCAAGAGAATCTGGAACAACTTCAAATAAAAGAAGTTTATTCAAAACCTCGCAATGCCGGATGTCCTGAGTTTTCACCAGGTAACTCTACTAAACTCCTCTTCTCTGCTCTTTATGCCAGCTCTACCATGTCATATGATGCAGGAGACAATAAGGATATATTCATATTGTGGTTTGTGGCAAAAAGCATTAACATGACCGACATGTTTGAATATACCAGTAAAAAATTTGCTACAAAAACCAAAGGAGAGAAAGTCTATGGTAATTTCTAACCAAATTACCAAATGATAACAAAAACCAACCATAAGCCATGAAACTAAACTTTTAATTGGCTATTTTGAGGTTAAAATTAGCAAATAAGTTATTTATTTATACTCCAAATCAAGTGGGGAAAATAGGTATTTTATACTCTGGCGATTTTGTAAGTTTTCCCACCTACAAAGAATGGAGAGGTCTGTATTTTTTATCATAGGTACAATTCAATTGTGAGAGAGAGAATCTACAAAATATCCAGAGAATCACATTGTATGATTTTTAAACAATTAATTAGCATTTTATTGCATGATACAATTGAAAGATCGAACTTAATATTTCATATCGAAAACTTTGTTTGCAATTACAGATGTCAGACTTTTACTGTAGCCCTTGACCAAGTTTGTACAAACTGCAGCAGGGACTTTGGTCCATTCCTCCATATCGATCTTCTCCAGATCTTTCAGGCTTTGGGGCTGTCGCTGGGCAACAGGTATGAAAACTGTCTAGGTCTACAGCTCACTTTGTTGCCCATAGCAGAGAAAATGAAAGAGGCGCTCTGATTGGTTTCTATGGGCAACAAAGTGAGCTTTAGACCTAGACAGTTTTCATACATGTGGCCCTAAGATTCAGCTCCCTCCAAAGATTCAATTTGGTTCAGGTCTGGAGACTGGCTAGGCCACTCCAGGACATTGAAATGCTTCCTACGGAGCCACTCCTTAGTTGCCCTGGCTGTGTGTTTTGGGTCATTTACAGCCACGCCCGATCTTCAATGCTCTCACTGAGGGAAAGAGGTTGTTGGGCAAATTCCCAAAATACATGGCCCGATCCATCCTGCTTTCAATACAGTGCAGTCATCCTGTCCCCTTTGCAGAAAAGCACCCCCATACTTCACGGTTGGGACAGTGTTCTTGGGGTTGTACTCATTCTTCTTCCTCCACACACAGTGTGGAGTGGAATTGATCCCCAAATGTCCTATTTAGGTTTCATTTGACTATAAAACAGGCCTGGACATGTGCTGCCATGAGCTGTGGGACCTTACCTGCCCTGCAGGATTTTAATCTATGATGGCGTAGCGTATTACTAATGTTAATCTTTGAGACTGTAGTCCCAGCTCTATATAGGTGATTGACCAGGTCCTCCTGTTCCTGACCTTTCTCAGAATCATCCTTAATCCACCAAGTGAGATCTTGCCTGGAGCCCCGGACCAAGAAAGATTGACAGTCATCTTGTGTTTCTTCTATTTACTAATAATTGCACCAACAGTTTTTGCCTTCTTACCAAGCTGCTTGCATATTGTGCTGTAGCCCATCCCAGCATTGTGCAGGTCTACAATTTTGTCCCTGGTGTCCTTATACAGCTCTTTGGTCTTGGCCATGTTGAGGATTTCTGGGTGTGATGGAATGAATGAGTGTGTGGACAGGTTTCTTTTATACAGGTAACAAGTTCACATAGTTGCAATGAGTAGGTAAGGAGTGCAGTAGGGGGAGTAGGGGGGGCTTCTTAAAGTAAAACTAACAGGTCTTGCTGGTTGGTAGGTGATTAAATACTTATTTCATGCAATAAAATGCTTATCCCGGAAAAAATAAAAATACATATACACATATTTGATATTGCTATGTGCATAACGACCTGGGCTATGAATCTGTTATGTTACTATATGATGAAAGCTGAAAAAAAAATCTGTCAGAATTGTGTTTCCTCTTCATCCTGCTGTATAAAAATTAAATAAAAATTAAAAAGTCATTTAAAACCCAATATGATATCAATGAAAGCATTAAATCATCCTGCAAAACCAAGCTCGTACATAGCTAAATCAACAAAAAGTTGAAAAAGTTATGGCTTTTAGAATATGATGATGTAAAAGCGTGTTTTTTAGCACTGTTGTCATTGTATCAACCAGCAGAAAAAAAAACACTACCAGGATTTCTGTATTTTGTTGATTCCACCTCACAAATTATATGAGGTGGGATTAATGATCTCCAAAATTGTACCAATGCAAATGTCAGTTCAACTCACAAAAAATAAGCCCTTACTCAGCTATGTATGCAGAAAAATTAAAAAGTAATGGTTCTCAGAAAATGGCAACATGAATGAACAGGGCTGTGCCAGTTTTCTGCCATGATTTACGTAAAAATAACTGTCATTGCCCGTGTCCAACATTTTTTTAAAAGGTCTGTCCGACAGCCTCAATAGTTTTGTAAGCTTGAATTCTTAGGGAGAATGTCGCACCACTATCTTTAGATTTGACACATTTATGAATGTGTCTTACAAATGTCTTACTAATCCATGCCAATTTTAAACTACTGAGACAAATTTTGTCACTTAATTTGGCACATATTTTGGCGCATGTTTTTTATCTTACATCGGGACATTTATAAAGAGATGTGACACAATTTCATACTTTTTGATGAATGCTACACTAACCTAATGAAAAGGGTGACTATCTAGCCTGCACCAGTTTTCATATGTCGCCCACAATTTTTTTAAAGCATTTATATTGTGTAAAAGTAATACAAATTATATAAATAAAGGGCGACATGTCAGAAAAGTGGCATTTCCATGCCAGTTTTAGGCGCATTAAATCAGTGTAAAGTGCACCAGAAAGTCCGATCATTTCCAAAAACTGGTGTCGGGTATACTTTGCATAGAAAACTTAATGCGCTTAAAAAGGCGAATCGCGTCAATGAAGGCGCATTGCGCCTAAAAGGTGAATCGTGTCAAAAAAGGCGCATTGCGCAATTCGCAGCAAATAGCATATCATTGGTGGTATATATAATGCCCCTATAGAGGCGCATTGCCCAAACGGAGGCGCATAACATATTTAATGCTCTTCAATAGAAGACAGTGCACCATATTTAGGCACATTACAAAGTGTCGTGCCCGGCGTATAATGCGCCTAGTTTGGTGTATGACAGTTCATTTACAACAAGAATATGGCGTCAAAATTGGTTTTGCCGCATAATAGAGCAAAAAACTGGCGTTGGCGTGTTGGGACACGTCGCCCTTAGTGTCATTGTAATGGACACAAATAGTACAGTAAACATGTCATTTATACCGCAGGGTGAGCATTGTTAATATGAAACCTGAAATACCATGGCAGAATTGTACTTTTTCCATTTTCATAGCCCAATGCAAAAAAAATTGAGAAAATACTATGGGCCTAAAATGCACACCATACCCCTAAATGAATTCCATGAAGAGTGAGGATCACTTCTGAAAGGTTTCACCTGTACTGAGAGTTCAGGGGCATTGAAAATGTATAGCACCCACCAAACATTCAGGAAACATCTACACTCCAAAAGTGCTCATTCCCATGTACTCTGCCATGTGCCACATATAGGGTATCGCTATATAAAAAGAAATTGCATAACAAATGTCTGGGTGCTTTTTCTCCAGCTTCCAGCTAAAACGGCATATTATTGGAAAAAATAAAATTTCATTAAAATAAAAATCATTCCTGACAGACTTGTGAGCCGTTAGTACTTTTGGAACACATATTTTACCAAGTAATAGGATGATGACCTGTTCGTAAGGAACATGCTTGTCCTAGGAAATATCTTAAAATCCGAAGGACCCACTTAATAAGTATACATTTTTTCAGTCATGTTGTTCTGTACTTGATATTTGTAGGAATTTTTGTCATATACTTTAGAGATGTGTTTCTTCACATTACTGTTTACGTATGTTTCTTTCATTAACCCATTCCAAGAAGCTTCATTCACGTCTTTTTAAATGTTTTACTAAATTTGATATAAAGCATTTGTTTGATTTATGTAATACTAATAAAATTAACCGGCTTTGCATAACTCTGTTCCATTTAACTGTTTGATGTTTGTGATCAAAAACTTTGTTTGCTACTAGTCAACATGGAGACTGGCTTGTACCTGCTTGGGGTCTGTGCTGCTCATCTCTCTTACTGGAACTGCAGTTGTGCCTCAGTCTGCTGGGGAGTTTTAGGACCTCACTGTTGGCTGTGATGAGATACTAAATAGGTCATCCTGGAGAAGAGTTTGGGTCTGCTGGTTTCAACAGCCTGAGCAGCAGCCATGTGCTTTGCCTCAGGAGTCTTTATAAATTCCTCTTTAGAGGCATGACTGGACTGAAAGGTTTCTCATTTCATGAGAATGCTAAAATTCAGTATCAGTAGGTCCGTTCATGGCTGATTTTTTTGTAAATATGTCAAGAGTGCTGAAGTCCAGTATAAAACTTCTCATTTAACGGTTTGTTTTTTGTGTTGCTTGTGCATTTATAACAGATACTATTCATGGCAAATTCAATTTTTTTGTGAATTTGTCGAGAACGGTAGGTTCCAGTGAGCTAAAGCTTAATATAAAATCTTCCAAAGCACCTGATTTACCTATTTATCTAAAATTTTGGTGCAGATTGATAAAGATGTTTGTTTGTGCATAAAGAACAGACACAGATTTTTATTTTTTTGCGAAAATTTTGAGAACAGTAGCTCCCAAAGAGCTGAAACCCAGTCTAAAACCTCCTGAGGCACCTGATTTACCTATTTGCCACATTTGTTGCAGATTCGTCCAGTCGTTTGCCTGTGCTTTCAGACTGTACAGTGTTCACAGAAAATTCATTTTTTTTTATAAATATGTTAAGCACAATATGTCCCAGAAAGCCAAAACCAAGTCTAAAATCTTTCAAAACATCTGATTTACCTATCTGCCAAAGTTGGTGATATTTTATCCTGAAAGTAGACCATTTAAGTTATAGCATGCAATGTTGATTTTCTCATCTCAAACAATATAATGAAACCAAAGCCAGTGGAAAGGATACATCATTGGAAAATGTCAATGTCTCAATAATTTGTCATGTGGCCTTGAGCATCAATTACAGCATGACAACGATGTCTCATGCAGTTCAAAAGTCAAGTTATTGTCTGCTGAGGCATGGCATCTCACTCTTCTTGAAGGCTGCCTCTCAGGTAATTGAGATTCAGGGGTACAGAGTAAGACGCTTCTGCTGGGCAACTCAGCTGATCCTATAGGTTTTCTAGGGAGGTCAGGCCTGGAAAAAGTGCAGGCCACCCAATTTGAAGTACCCCAGTCTCCAACAGCTGTTCCTGTCATCCATGAAGATGAAATCAGCCCTGTGTTGTTCATGCAGAGGCACAATGACTGGATTAATTATGTTATTCTAGTAGTAGAGGCTTGTCACTGTACCATTCAAAAAGTGTAGGGCAGTTCTGTATTGACTAGACACATCTGCTCACACTGTTATACCACCACCACCACCTAAAGCTTATTTGGTGAGAGTAATGGCTGATGCATAGCATCTCCAGCATCATTGGCGACCATTATTTCTGCACAGAGTGAATTGACTTTCATCACTGAGGACCACTGTTCCCCCGTCTAGTGAAGATGCTCTGGCCCATGCATCACGATGACTTGCAAGACTGACTTCATGGCAGATATCTGTCTGGGTATTTACACATACTGCAGCAGAATGTCATCGGTTTAAAGGGCAAATGTGGTCTTTTTTTAACAGTATCCCAATAGATACCAGGGACAAAGATACAATACTAATTTTTGGGGTCATGGTGCTGTCCAAAACCAGCTACACTACCGTTTCTGTTGTAAAAAATGTGGTTTCTAACAGGCATTTGTTCTTCACAATTGTCAACTGTGGCTCAAAGGTCCTTTTTCGAATTTTTGGGAGCATGCTGCTGTCAAAAAAAAGCTATAATCTAGATCCTATTCCCAAAAATGTTTTTTAAAAAAACTCTTTTATTCTGGCCACTTTTATTGAGTGTTGAAAAGGTCATATTTGCTGGTTTTGAGGTCAAGCAGCTGGAAAAGACAGCGATATTCAAGGTTCTATTCAAATAAATCTTGTTTCAAATACTCATTTCTTGCTGCTAATTTTACTTTCAGTGTCCATAAGTGCATTTCTGCTGGTTTTGGGGTCAGGCTATTGTGAAAGGTGTGCCAGGGGTGCAAATAGGGCAGTACTCCGGTCAGGGGCCCTCTCCCTATGTCAATATACATGCACATCTACAAGAAGGGCAATATTGTGCACATTAAGGGTATGGGCACCATAGAAAAAGGCATGCAACCTAAATACTGCCAGCATCTACAATGTGAAAAAGCATGCTATTGGTATACCACACACCACATATATGACACTGCCACCACCACCACACCACCACCACATATATGACAAGTTGTAGGTCCCTGGTGCAAAAAGCGATAGGGGTCTCCTGCCAGTTACCATGTGCTATTTTCAATACTGGTGTCTTGTTTTGTGTCAAAGGGGCCTTGTAGCAGCTGCTACCGCTGTACCTGCTGTGGCTACGCCTTCCTCATGTTTTTGGTTAGCCATTGAACGGAATGGATTATTACCGGTGTCATGTTTTGTGTCAAAGGGGCCTTGTAGCAGCTGCTACCACTGTACCTGTTGTGTCTACGCCGTCCTCATGTTTTCGGTTAGCCATTGAAAGGAATGGATTATTTTAGCCTGTGAATTTTTTTCTGTGACTCTTGTAGCCTAATTGTCTTGCCTAAGACGTAGCACGTATCCAGTTTACTGTTGTGGATATTAATTCTAGCTTCACCTCACCTGTTTGGGTGTAAAAATGAAGCTGGTGTTCCTCTCCCATAGACTTTGATGGGAATCGGAGATTAATTGACATCAAGGATCGACAATAGGAGAGATGATTCAACATAATCTGAAATCTACGTGATGCAGATTATTGGCAGAATTGCTCATGACTACTGACTGTAAGCGGAGGTGCTGAGACAAAGAACAGCTGAGAACCTCTCTCTTTCCCCAGCTCACACAGAATGAATACTCACGTGCACACTATAGGGCGTGTCTGCAGAGAGAGAAGCTACACCCTGCTAGGAGGAGAAACACGCCCCTCCATTTCACAAGCTCTGCTTAGCAACCAGCATAAACCGCTGCCAAATGCTGGAATTAGATAACCCGTTTAAGTATCTTAATGCAATTGGACGTTTCTGAATGTCCAGGACATTATACGGGCTCATGAGCATAGCTGTATTTTACAGCTGTGCGCTGTTGGCAACAACTGGAGCTTGCTCTAGGCACTGCCGATTAACCCCTTAGCTGCCACAGTTGCAGCAACAGAAAGACAGAGGGGTGGAGTGCCGTACACAGAAAAAAAAAGTGGTTTTGTTCTGTAAAAGCAATTAAAACAAAAAAAATTTAAATTTGGTATTACTGTAATTGTATCGACTGGCTGAGTAAAGTTAACATGTCATTTATACCTCATTGTGACCACTGTAAAAAATAAAAATAAAAACACTAACCGGATTGCTGTATTTTCTTCATAATGCCTCCAAAAAACCTTGATAAAAAGCAATCAGAGTGTCATATGAACCCATAATGGTACCGATAAAAACATCTACTCATCCCACAAAATATAAGCCCTTATACAGCTCCGTATACAGAAAAATAAAAAAGTTAAAGGGGTTTTATCATTACAAAGATCATGTCTTAGATTATGGGGACAGTAAAAATAATCCACTTTTGTAATTGGGTTGCATTACCCCAGTCACTTGGTTTAGCAGATATGAGCTTTTCTGTAAATCTGTATTCTGCTTCTGCTGCTGCTGGTCGGACACGCCCCTGGACGTTTCCCGCCCCATAGACACGCCCCCTGCACTGTGATTGGCTGGCTGACATTTCATTCAGCCTGTTGGGATACGCCCCTAGACAGGAAATGCCCCGGCCACGCCCCCTACACTGTGATTGGCTGCATTCACACTCTGTGTTTACTCCCCTCTGAGCTGTTAAAATCGGTAGTGAAACCAAGGTCTGCTGGCTCTATGTACATCTCCCAGCTCTAGGTGACTGATCTGGGCAATTACTGCCTGTTTAAAGGGCTTTTGCCAAGAGGTGCATTCACCTCCTCACAGGTCCAGTCCTAAAGCTGCTACTCTGAAAAGAGGGCCTTCTGTTCCTCAGACCTAATGCAAACCCCGCCTCCTTATGACATCATCATCCACTCTGCAAGACAGAGGTTGGGAGTTCAATCCCCATCAGTAGTTTTTTTTGTCTTTCTTTTATAAATTGAACACATATGTAAAGATATGAAAATATATGTGTAGACATCTATGATTTTATTTATATACACACACAAAGCTCCCCTATATAGTGTCCCATCCTCACAGTCACACCAAGCACTTCCAACATATGTGATACAATGCATATACTCTGGGGGATGAGACATGATGTAGGGGAGCTATGTATGTGTGTATATATATATATATATATATATATATATATATATATATATATATATATATATATATATATATATATCATTATAGAGATTGACATATATATTTTAGGGCTCTCTACATATGTGTAGAATTTAGGGGGGGGGGATACTCTGTGAGGGACTAGAACTCCAAACCCCTTCCTTGTAAAGCCAAAGCTCTACCAGTACACTACCAGACCAAGTTAGTTACAGGTTGAGCAGGATCTTCTCTCAAAGCTGATTGCTTATCTCTCCATTGTTTTCACTAACATGTCACTGACAGCAAACAGAAGTAAAAGAAGCTGACTTTCAGGGAAATTTGAGTTTAAAAAAAGAGATATAACAGGTGAATGCAGCAGCATGACGAGCCTCAAAGCTGCAGACATAATCATGCAGGAGCTACAGAGCTGTTTTTTTGAGACACCCTTCTGCTTCTTCTGCCTAACCCAGAATGATGATGTCACAGGTCTTCAGTGAGGAGAGACATAACCTCCTGGGAGGAGAGACACGCCTGCTGACAGGAGTGACATGCCCCTGGATTTCAAACTCAATCTGAGAGAATTAGCAGAACAGCATGAACAGTTCAAACGATAAAACTCCTTTAAGGCTGTCAAAATTTGCATTTTTATAGTGTTCATGTACTAAAACATAAAAAACTATATAAAATTCATATTGTTGTAATTGTACTGACCCTTATAGTTAAGTTATCATGTCATTTATATGGCGTGGCGAACTCTGTAAAAATTAAACTAGAAATGCACCCTATAGTTCTAAATAGGGTGTCTTCTGTGTAAACTGGATCAAGAATTGACATATCAATTCTTTAATGGATCCGAAAGACGCATCAGAAAGACACATTAAAAACATGTATCATCTGAACAATGACGCGTATTTTACATTGAAAGCAATGTAAATCACACTGCACGTTAGATGCATGTTTGGGTCAGTTAAGGGTCCAAAACACGAATCCAAACACATCAAAAAAACGCTGTGTGAATATCCCCTATGCCTCGCTTCATAGAAATGTCAAGCAACACTAGTTTCACCAGATTTATCAGGTATTTCCTGGGAAGTTACCACTGATTCTTTTTTCATACCATATAAGTGAATGTCAGAACGGTGTTCGTTTAATCTCAGTCGTATGGCTCTAGATGTTTCGCCAATATAAACCTTGCCACAAGGGCACTAAATAGATCACATTTTTTGTTTGACATTTGAACCATTAATAAAGGCATTACAATTTTGGCATGACATGCATGGGTTTGTACCAACGTAACTCGAGTTTTGTTTGTCTATTTTAAGTGTGTGGTCTGATATCTGATCATATAAGCATATCGCCTATGGAACGCCCTGTTTAAATATATAACGTGGTCCCTCTCTAAATAGATGTCCATATTTTAAATCACTGGACAAAATTTTCCAGTGTTTATTAATGTTTCTTTTGATAATATTGGCATGTCGCTCATAAGTGGAAATCAAGCTGATCTTATCACTAGGTTTCTTTCTGTAGCTGAATGCACTAAATTGTTGTCTATCAATCTGCTTAACATCTTCTCCTATTTCGAGTACTTCATCTCTTTTATACCCTCATGCTGACAATTTATCGACTAATTTAACCATTTCCATTCTGTATTGATCGTTGCTAGAACAAATTCTTCTAGCTCGGAAAAATTGTCCTTTCGGTATCCCTCTAACCACAGAAGGGACATGGTAGCTATTCCTATGTAACAAATTATTTCATTCTACAGGCTTAGAATACAGAGACATATTGAAACATTTTCCTGGCTCATTTCTTTGTATCTCAACATCCAAAAATTTAATGATCTCCCTGTCCTTTGGTAGAGTAAAATTAATTCAAGGATGTCATGTAAACTCAATTCCGTCATTGGTTTTGGAGCTTCATTTTTACAGTGTCCAATGTGCAGTATTAATGACATGATAACTTTTACATGCAGGTCGGTTCAAATGTAGTGATATCGATTTTATTGTTTTATTACTTTTACACATTAGAAATTTGTTTGTAAAAAAATGCGTTTTTATGTTACTATAGTCTCATAGCCATAACTTTTTTATTTTTCTGTATAAGGAGCTGCTCATAGCTTGTTTTTAGTGGGATGAGTTGACCTTTTTTTGTACCATTATGGGGTACATATGATGCTTTTGTGAGGTTTTTGTGAGGTGTTTTGAATAAAATACAGTAATCCTGGTAGTGTTTTTTATTTTTGTTTTTTACAGCAGTCACCATGCGGTATAAATGATACATTTAGCTTTGTTCAGCAGGTCGATACGATTACACTGATACTAAATTAGTTTTTTTTTTATATAAACTGCTTTTACACAATAAAAAAACTTTTCTTCAAAAGGGAAAACACATTTTTGCATCGCCATAATCTGAGAGCCATAACTTTTTTTTACTTTTCTGTGTACAGAGCTGTGTAGTGGCTTGTCTTTTGCAGGATGAGTTGATGCTTTTATTGGTATCATTTTTGGGGGGACCAGGCTTTTTGATCGCTTTTAAATCCTTTTTTGTGGAAGGCAGGATGAAGAAGATACTGTAATCCTAGTAGTATTTTTTTTTACTTTTAACAGCACTCACCATGCAGTATAGGTGACAAGTTAGTTTTACAGTGTGGATTAATACAGTTATGGCATTACCCAATTTCTATACTTTTTATGTTAAAAAAAGTATTTTTATTGTGTTTTATTTATGCATCGCTATCTTCTAGCTATAACTTTTTTATTTTTCCATATACAAGCTGTGTAATGGCTTTTTTTTTGCGGGATGAACTGACTTTTTTTTTGTACCACTTTACCATTTATATGAGTTTTAAGAAAAAAAAGAAAAGCCATTAAAATAACATGTCAGTGAATAGAAACTATGGTAGTGATCATGCTTGGTGCACCACAGGTCCCAGTGAGATCTGTGCTGTGCTGGATATTGTCATGTAGAATAAAGGCTGAGAGCAGCAAAATTAAATGTCAACACTGATCACCATCTGATTAAAATAAGTTTAATTTAAAGTAGTAAAAACAAAAAATAAAAAATATTAGTATGAAAAAAATTCCCAAAAAGTTTAAAAAGCATGAAAAATCCTACACTACTGACCCAATGACCTACATTTGGTGAACAAAAATTAACATGCAATTTAACAGTCTAAAATAAAGTATTTTTTAAGATTTTAATGGTAAAAAATGAAAAATATAAAAATAAGAATAACATTTTATTAACATAATTAATATTGAATTAGAAAATCAACTCAATGAATTGCACTAGTTTCTAAAGAGAAGAGAAGTTACAATTAGAATACAAATGTTACAGTTTTAAGTATGAATGACCGTAATAGCTACTTGTAACATTCTAACCGCAAATTGAGATGGACAAACGAAGAGCATTGTGACTTAGTAGAAAGAGAAACATTTAACAGTATACTTGATGGTGAGGAGTCTCTGTTCTTCTCTAAAGACTTTAAAATAGTTCATTTAGTTTTCTAATGTAGGATTTATTATGTTATGAAATTTTGTTCTGATTTTTATATTTTTTGTTTTTCATAATTAAAAGCTCATAAAATGCTTTTTTTAAAATACTTTTATTTTGTACATTAATTTTCGTTCATCAAAATCTAGTGCAGTGGGTCTGCCTTTAATCTACATATGGTGATAGCTGAAACATGACAGGTCTCCCTGAGACTTTAGGTGCACCAAGCAAAATCCCTACCATAGTTTCTATTCACTGACAGGCTGTTCTAATGGCTTTTCTTTTATTTCTAGCTGCTGTGATGTGTCTGTAATCACTGGTAATACTACACTAACTCCATAAATATCCGATTGAAAATGGGATTTATGGTGGATGCTGTATTGGTTTAATTAATTTATATTATTTAATTTATTATTAATTTCAAATGACATAATTTTATATACATTTTATGGGAGATAATTTTATAATTTTACAGTTGGATTTCACTGCTATAGAACCACCCACATCCTTACTAGAAAGTGTTTGAAGCTGGCTGTGGCTTTGTTAAATAGCATGATAAGACAACATCTTTAAGCTTTGCTTGTTGCAAATTCAATGGTTAAGCAAAACTTAAGTTTCTTTCCTTATGAAAAGGTTCCTCATTATTTCCGATGAGAAGGAAAAACTTCATCAATTGTAGACATTTCTTTTAAATAAATATTAAGGTCGGCCCGTGACTTTATCCAAGTTTTTAATTTTGGCCCATAGTGGATTTCAGTTTAACATCTCTGCGCCAAGGAGTAAGAAAATATGCATGAAGGTCAGGGAACCGATGTCAGAACACATAGAGCTATTTCAAAGTACATCATCTCTGGAAGTGAGCACCCAGATCATGGGGCTGTAAAACCCAGTGAGAATAGTGTGTAATATTCCATATAATTGAGCTTTACCTTCTATATCGTGGCAGACTTTAAATCCCTTAATATAAATTATGAAACAGCAAAGCGTAGGACATCAGGAAATCATCTCTCAAAATGAATACTACAGTACATGATCTTGAATTGACATTGAAGGAGTAACATTAACTCAAAAATCTTTTTTACTGGATAATCTGGACAATTTTGGAGTAAGATATAATTTCCCTTACATTTGTAACTATGTCTTTCTGATAATTTTCTTAATATATGATTTGTTTTTCTGAGCTCTCCTACCTACACTGTTAGAGTCCCTCTAACAAGATGCTCTACCCCCACACTGGTTCTTCTGCTCTCCTTCCCCCTCCCATTCACAGTCTTTTGATATGCAGAATCTGTTCCCCCCCTCAGGTCACATCCTAATCCCAGCACAAAATGCTGACAGAGCCGTCTAGGGGTTGCCATGGTGATGGTGCTGTAATTACCCAGGTTGGGAGAAGCCACTGAGAATTGAGATGTATTTATTTTTTCCCCTCTTTTCTCAGCTCAGTGCAGTTGAAATCTTTGGTTAACCCTTTGATATTTATCTCCTAACCTTTACAAATGTTACTAGGTTTAGCAGTTGTATCAGATATTGATGAGATGGTCCTTCCAGACTTGTATGAATGTGCTAGATGCATAGCAGTTGCAAATCATGTAAGCATTGTTTAAGTTGTTAACATTTAATTGTTTTATGTATTAACCTAGTTAATTACCTTTGTCAGACGTTGTCTGAGAAAATGTTCATAAGAGCTCATTAGCCAAATTAATATTTTTTAATTGTTGCTGCTTTATCATTCATTAGGTGGTGTCCTCAGTAACTGCCATGAGTTATCAGGAAATATTATTTCATGGCATATCCAATATAAATGTATTGAGGTGTGAAGCTAGATACAAACTAAAACAACTCATGATAAAAGTGATACCTAATTTATTTACTGTGAAGTTTATTTGCTACTAAAACACATTATAATAAATATTTTTTTTGCTCTAAACTAATCCACAAAGGAGAAATTAAGTACTCTCCTGAATATGAAATCGTATAACACAGTGGGAGTAATATTTAAATAAGTTACCAGATATAACAATCTGTTCAATATAATTTTAAAATGTCCACATTATTAAACCTAATCTTTTAGTCCAGTTTTGAACAACATGTGAACGTCTTCAGCTATTGTCTTCCTCCTTAGAACTGTGGTATGCAAGATAACTTTTAATGGATAACTCAGCTTAACAAGGAGGAACACTACATGTACTATCTTATTTAGGTCTCATGCACAAAAATCCTACAGACATTATAAATTAACCCTTGTGTTATGGTATTCAAAGCTATGTACATTTTGGACAAAAAAAAGGTTGATTTTATATACTTACAGAGGTGATTGAAAGTTTGTGAACCTTTCAGAATTTTCCATATTTCTGCACAAATTTGACTTAAAACTACATCAGATCTAAACATAGATCAGACGAACCAAATCAAACATGTAAGACTTGGTAATTTATTTATTGAATAAAATGATCCAATATGACATACTTGTTAGTGGCAGAAGTATGTGAAGCATTAGTATTAGCAGATAATTTAAAGGTGGAGTTACAGTTGGTGTTTTAAATCATAGGATGATAATCAAGTGTGAATGGACGACCTGTTTTATTTAAAGAACAAGAATCTATCAAAGTCCGATCTTTACATGTTTGTGGAAGTGTATCATGGCATGAACAAAGAAGATTTCTGAGGACCTCAAGAGTTGATGATGCTCATGTGGCTTGTAAAGGTTACAAACCATCTCTATACATTTTTGATTCCATCAATTCACATCGAGACAGATTGGGGCATATTTATCAAGCCAGTTGCACCAGAATTCTTGCACAATTTGCGCCCAAAATAATGTTGTACATGCTTTCTGTCACATTTATTAGGTGTTTTAGACAGTTTCTAGGCACCATGTCCAACAAAAGGGACTTGACCTCATTAAAGAGTGACTTCACTGGAGGAAATGGATGTGACTTAGCATGCGGTGTCACACACTAAAAATGCTCCAAAATCTTGTCATAGTAGCATAAAAGTAAGCCAACTTAAAAGTGCTATTAAGTTAGACTAGACAGTTTTAGTCTGTGCCAGGTTTAATAACACTATAACTGTGTCGCATTGTAAGGCTGTCTAGTCTAACTTAAAACTGTTTTACAGTTAGACAGCATTGATAAATGTTCCCCATTGTGTACAAATGGATGAAATTTAAGACCAGTATTACCCTCCCAAGGAGTGGTCACCCGACAAAGGTCATTCCAGGAGTAAGACGTATAACAGTTGTCAGGGTCACAAAGGAACCCAAAGGAACATCTAAGGAACTAAAGGCCTTTTTCAATTTAGCTTATGTTAATGTTCATGCATAAAGAGAACACTGAATTACAATGGTGTGCATTGAAGGACACCATTGCTCTCCAAAAAAGTATAGCTGCCTGTCTGCAGAAGGTATTCTTAATATTATATGAACAAGCCAGAAGGTTATTAAAACATGTTTTGTGGACACATAAGACCACAATAGAGTTTTTTGGTTTAAATGAGAAGCGTTATATTTGGAGAATAAAAATAACTGCATTCAAGCATATAAACCTCATATCATCTGTTTAAAAACATTGAGGTAGTAATTTCATAGCCTGGGCCGGTTTTGCTACAGCTTGGCCTACATGGTTTTCCATCATTGAATTATGAGGTACACCAAAACGTTTTTAGCGAAGTTGTTAGTACAAGTGTCTATGAGCTAAATCTCAAGAGAATGTGGGTTATCCATCAAGACAATGCTCAAAACACACAAAGTTATTTTAGGAAAGAATGGCTACGGAGACTAAAGTTAGCGTTTTGGAATGGTCAAGTCAAAGCTCTGACATTATTTCAATGGAAATGTTGTGGAAGGACTTCTAGCAAGCAATTCATGAAGAGAACCCACCAGTATAACAGAGTTGAAGTTGTTCTTGTTTGGAAGAATAAGCTAAAATTCCTCCAGACCTAACCAACAATTAGTTTAATCAACAAATAAGTCAAACCTAATGAACAAATAAGTCTAATATTTTTGTTTAAATCATTTGATTTGGCTCTCTTTATCTACTTTTAGGACTTACATGAAAATCTTCAGTCAAATTTATGCAGAAATATAGAAAATTCTGAAGAGTTAAAAAACTTTTAAGCAAAACTGTATGCGGATTTCATTCATTAAAAAAAAATTATGCTTGAAGCATTAAATGACACCTTTAAATTTACCCTAAGGGCATGTCCCCACGGCACAGACAAATATAAAAAAAATTTGCTCTGTTTTGGGGCCATGTACATGACCGCAGGGAGACGGCTTTTCTTCACGGTTTGTGGAGAAAAGCCCGTCCCCCTTCACAATGAAATGTTCATGTTCCGCCCGAAAACCGGACTTAAGAATGAACATGTTCAATCTTTTTCAGACCGCCGGTGGTCTAAAAAAAAGTCCGGCAGTGGGGACAGCTGCACGGATTTTCCATAGAGGTCTGTGTAAAAGTTTGTCAGCCGGTTTGTCAAAACTGAAAACCGTCTGCAAAACCGGCTGAAAAAACGGCCATGGGGACATGCCCATAGGCTACAACAGGAGAAGGTCAGCCGAATACTTTACAAATGCAATCAGCTGCTTAAGCAATAGCAGATATTACCTCTTCATTCAACATTGTAGGTGTATATGCAGGTTACCATATCATCTGTGTAAATCTTGTTAACAGTTCAAACCATAGATACCCAAAAAGTACAGGAATGTAAAATGACGGCATAGTGCAGCAACTGTATAGGTAAACACAATATAAATCCATTAATCCATGTGTTATAAAAGACTAGCAATTTTACAGATGCAAAGAAGTTTTTTTGCCCCGCTGATCCTTCCACCTGTTGGTTGAATACGTAAATGGACAACTGCATAATGACCAAGACTGAAAACAGACACAATGGTTTTTTGACACTTGTCAGCTTTTTCTCGACATGCAGATAACCATATTATTAATCATGATATACTTTTTAATAATGCAAAAAGTACATTGAATTAACCCCTTAAAGACCAACCAGTTTTGTCCTCTATGACAGAGCCCTATTCTTCAAATTTGACATGTGTTACTTTATGTGGGAATAACTTTTTCTTTTATTTTCCTATGTGATTTAAAGACTGTTTTCTTGTGCAAAATTAAGACCGATTGTTCACATGGAATAGTTTATTACTAACAATAGTCATATGTCTAGTTTGTGTGGGCATAATTTTTTTTAATGTTGTTTTTTTTCTTAAGACCGTATAAGGGAATAGACAGTGTCTCACAAAAGTGAGTACACCTCTCACACTTTTGTTCATATTATATTGCATTATACCTTTTCATGGGTCAACACTAAAGATATGACACTTTGATACCATGTAAAGAAGTCAGTGTACAGCTTGTATAACAGTACAAATTTGGTGTGCCCTTAAAATAACTCAACACACAGTCAGTCTAAACTGCTGGAAAAAAAGTTAGTACACCCTAAGTGAAAATAGGAAAATTATGCGCAGTGTAAATATTTTGTGTGACCACCGTTATTTTCCAGCACTGCCTTAACTCTCTTGGGCATGGAATTCACTAGAGCTTCAAGGTTGCCACTGGAATCCTCTTCCACTCCTCCATGATGACACCGCACAGCTGGTGGATGTTACAGATTTTGTGCTCCTCCAAATTCCGTTTGAGGATGCCCCACAGATGTTAATAGGGTTTAAGTCTGGAGATATGCTTGACCTGTTCAACACCTTTACCATCATTTTCTTTAGCAAGACAGTGGTTGTCTTGGAGGTGTGTTTGGGGTCGTTATGTTGGAAATACTGCCCTCCAGCCCAGTTTCTGAGAGAAAGAAATCATTCTCTGCTTCAGTATGTCACAGTAAATGTTGGCATTCATGGTTTTCTTTAAGGAACTGTAACTCCCCAAACCATTACACTCCCACCATCATGCTTGACATACTTGTCTTTGTACCCCTCACCTGGTTGCAGCCACACAAGCTTGACACCACTGAATCAAATCATTTTATCTTGGTCTCATCAGACAACAGAACAATGATCCAGAAATCCATGTCCTTAGTCTGTTTGTCTTCAGTGAACTGTTGGCGGTCTTTCTTGTACATCATCTTAAAAAGATAGAAGATATTTCCTTTTGGGACGACAGCCATGTGGTATGAGAGAATGTGAGTGTGATAACACCAAATTTAACTCACCTGCTCCCCATTCACACCTGAGACACTAACGAGTCACATGACACCGTGGAGGAAAAAATTGGGGACAATTTGTCCATTTTCACTTAGGGGTATACTCACTTTTGTTGCCAGAGGTTTAGACATTGATGGCTGTTTGTTAATTTAATTTTAGGGCACATCAAATTGACACTGTTATGCAAGCTGTACACTGACCACTTTACATTGTATCATAGTGTCATATCTTCAGTGTTTTTCCATGAAAAGATATAATAAAATATTTACAGAAATATGAGAGGTGTACTCACTTTTGTGAGATACTGTAAACATAAGTACTTTTTTTACATTTCATCCCATTTAGAATTTTCTTTTTGATTTTCAAGTATATTTTACTGTATGGTCAATGACTCCATTAAAAAGAACATCTTGTCCCAGAAAATAAAAGGCCTTATATGCCTATGTAGATAGAAAAATAAAAAAGTTATGGCTCTTAGAAGTTGAGGAGGAAAAAACAAAGAGCCGTATTATTATTATTATAAGCTGACAGAAAGGGGTTAAACAGGGAAAAAGATGACATTATAGTTCATATTTCTTTCTGAAGTACGGCATATTTTAATTTTTGAAGGCTATTGTAACTCAATGGCAGAATTGCTCACATATGATAATTAAAATGTATCAACTACCGGCACTGAATTGCTTACTAATGGTGATGAGCGATTACGTCGACTATCGTCATCAGGTCGATAGTCGATATCGGCAATTATGAAGACGATTTCCGATAGTCGATAATAGATTATCGCCGATGACCATTAAACTCTATGGGAGAGGAACCACACCTTCATTCTTACACCCAAACAGGGCTGGAGAAGCTGGAATTAACATCCACAACAGTCAAATGGATACGTGCTACATCTTGGGCAACACACTTAGGTTATTAAAGCCACAGAAAAAAAGTCACACACCATTCACTATCCCTGTCTTGAACCACAGCATGACCCTTAAACCTGCATGACCCACAAATTAAAAAGTGCCAGAAGGCAATATGATTTGAACCATCATTTTACTTGAACTGGACATTGACTATCCCTGTACTGGAATGCAGTATGACCATTAAACCTGTCTGACCCACAGATTAAAAAGTGCCGGAAAAAGGAGTCTTTGAATCACCATTTTGGTTGAACTGGACATTGACTATACCTGTCCTGGGCCACAGCATGAGCACTATAACTGCATGACCCCCAAATTAAAAAGTGCTGGAAAAAGGAGTCTTTGAACCCACCATTTTAGTTGAACTGGACATTGACTATACCTGTTCTGTCCCACGTATGACCTTTTAAACCCTTTGTCTGATCCACAGATTAAAAAGTGCTTGGGAAAAGGAGTCTTTGATCCACCTTTTTTGTTGAACTGGACTTTGGGACTATACCTGTTTCCGTACCACAGTATGACCATTAAACCTGTCTGCCCTCCAGATTAAAAAGTCCCGAAAAAGGAGTCTTTGAACCACCATTTTAGTTGAACTGGACATTGACTATACCTGCCCCTGTACCGCAGTATGACCAATTAAACCTGTCTGACCCACAGATTAAAAAGTCCCGGGGAAAAGGAGTCTTTTAACCTCCATTTTTTTTGAACTGGACATTGACTATCCCTGTCCTGGGCCACAGCATGAGCCCCAAACCTGCTTGACCCCCAGATTTAAAAAGTGCAGAAATGGGAAAGTCTTTTAACCACCTTTTTAGTTGAACGGGGACTTTTAACTATATCTTTTCCTGTCCCGGGCTTTATAACCAAAAACCCCCTTTTCCCGCCCTTTTGCCCGTAATCAACGGCAATGTCGGTGGGGGTTTTTCCCCGAAATTTTTGCCGTTTTGGTACGCCCAAGGCGATTTTGCCCCCTCACAGGGGAGCGCCAAGATCGCGGCAGGAAACCCAACGGTATATTACCGCGGGCATCTGCCGCTTTCCCCCAAACGGCCGGAGTGACTCCGGGCCCCGGGGGGTTTAAACCCCGCCGAGGGTCGCGACATCGTGGTCGCCCCATCGCAGCTGGGGGCCCGGCGGAGTGACTCCGCTGCCCCCGATCCCGGCGCAGTAACGGCGCTAAAGCGCCATTTTCCCGGGTCTCCTACCAAAAACCCCGGAAGCGAAGAAAAACATCCTGGTTTTCTGGTGACCTAAACGATGCCCACAAGGCATTGGGGGGCGCTTTGACAGACATTGCCCATGGAAACCAGCATACAGCTAAAACGTATCCCGGATCTCCAAATTGCATAAAACATCTGACAATCGAAACCCTGAAATTTCCCCCCCCGGGAAAAAAAAAGGGGTTGAAAACAGTGTAAAAAAAGTAAAAAAAAAGTGAAAAAAAGTAAAACAAAAAAACACAAAAAATTAAACAAAAACCCCCCGGGGAAAAACTTTTTTTTTTTTTTTTTTTTTTTTTTTTTTTTTCGCCTTTTTTTTTTTTTTTTTTTTTTTTTTTTTTTTTTTTTTTTTTTTTTTTTTTTTTTTTTTTTTCCCCCTTTACAAAGGGCCAATCGCCCCCAAAAAGATCAAAAAAAAAATAAAGTACCCATTTTTTGGAAATTGCCGCATGGGGAAAAACGACCCACCCTAAAAATCTGTCATTTTTAATTAACCCTTACATTTGAACCCCAAAAAAAAAAAACCCCAAAAAAAACATTCAAAATTTTTGGGGCAAATTTTTGTTAAACCTCAGCACATAAAATGGAGTAAAAAGCCCATAAAACCCTCATATAAAACATAAAAGGTGATCCAAATTTTAAAACGTCAGTTCATCCCGAAAAAAAAAAATTTCCTTACACACTCTGTATACGGAAAGAAAAAAAAAGGGTTCTGGCTTTTAAGAAGATAGTGATGCATAAAAAATTGTTTTACAAAAAAAAACACTTTTTTTCAAAAAATTTGTGCTTTCAAATAAAAAAACTACAAAAAATTGATATCACCAAATGGGCTCAACCCAAGAGTAAAACTAACTTGCCCAGGGATATTGCAGGGAACCTATTAAAAAAAAAAAAATTAAAAAACACTGCTGGGTTTTTGCAGTTTTTTCTTCACCTTCCCCTTCCAAAAAACGGTTTTTAAAAGGGGATCAAAAAGTTTTTCCCCCCAAAAAAAATGTTTACCAAAAAAACGTCAACCCCCCGAAAAACAAAGGCCATATAAGCCCCATAAACAAAAAAAAAAAAAATTTTTGGCTCTCAGACCCATATGAAAAAAGGGGATTTTCCCTTTTTAAAATAAAAGTGTTTTTTTTTTTGTGTAAAGCAGTAAAACTTTAAAAAAAAATTTTACAAATGGGTTATCGCTTTTTAATCTTTTCAACCTGCTATAAAACTAGCATGTAAATTTTACCGCACATTGACCGCTGAAAAAAAATAAAAAAAAAAAACACAACCAGGATTGCTTATTTTTTAAAAAAATGCCTCAAAAAAACCCCCCCTTAAAAAAAAAGTTTAAAAGCATCACTTTCCCGCCCGAAATGGTCCCAACAAAAACATCAACTCATCTAAATAAAAAAAAAGGGCCACAACACTCCATATGAAAAAAATTTTTTTAAAAGAAACTATGGCTGTCAAAAATGGGAAAACAAAAAAAGCAACTTTTTATAAAACCGCTTTTTAATTGTTTAAAAGTAATAAAACATAAAAAAACTAAAAAAAAAATTTTATACCCCTTTTTTTTTGGAAAATTTGACCCCCCCATATAAAGAAACCCCAAATCTTTTAACCCCTATGGCGAATACTTTAAAAATGAACCCCAAAAAAAATGGGGGAACTCCTTTTTCCCCCCCTCCTTTTCCCAGGGCCAATGCAAAAAAAAAAAAACGAGGGAAACCACCTGTACACCCAAAATGCAAAATACCCCCCTTAGATAAAGACCCGAGGGGGGGTTGAATCCAAAATGGGGAAACTTTTTGGGGAAATTTTCAAACCCGTTTTTAAATACTTTGGGGGGTTTGTAAATGCACATTTGGGCCCCCCCAAAATCTTGCGCCAAAAACCAAATAGCGTCCCTCCCTTGGGACCCCCTCCCTTTCGGCCCCAAAAAGCATTTTAAACCCCATGTAGGGGGAAATTTCCGGGAAATTGGAAAAAATTTCTTTAACCCCAAATTTTTGTGGGCTTTTCTTCCCAAATTCCTTGTAAAAATTTAAAATTTTCAGCAAAAATTTCAGATTTTTTGGGAAAAAAAATTTTTTTTTATTTTCCCGAGCCAAATGCTAAAAAAATTTTTGAAACGCCGTGGAAATCGATATACTCACTTCCAAACCCCCGGATATATTTTCCCAAAGGGGTGTAGTTTACAGTTGGAGTCTTTTTAGGGGGATTTTTTAGTTTTGGGAAACCTTTGGGGGTCCGCAAACTTTAAATGGCCCCTAAATAAAAAACGTATTTAAAATGAGGCCCCCCAGAGTCCAGTAGGTGCTCCTCCTATTCTGGGGTTTTGGGGTTTAGCCAAATAATGCACTAGGGGCCACTAGGGGATATCTCTGAAAAGGGCAAAATTTTGGGGAATCATTTTAATTTCCTCTACCTATCACATTACCGTATTCTTTCATAAGAAAAAAAAAAAATCTGAAAAAAAAGTGAAATTTTAAATTTCACTTTCCACTTTGTTTTAATTCCTGTAAAACCCTAAGGGGTTTTTAATAAACTTCCCATATGGGGTTTTTGAAAACTTAAGGGGTGTATTTCTTAAATGAGGTCATTTATGGGGTATCAAACATACACAATAAAAGTCACTTAAACTGGACTGTCCCTAAAAAATTAAAATTGCAAATTTTTCTTGAAAATGTAAAATACTACAAATTTATAACCCCCTAATGTGAAAAAAAAAAAAAGACATTTAAAAAAATGCTACAAACAAGCAGACAAAGGTAGATGCAGTTATAATTTTTTGATGGAAAAAACCATCTTCTTACATGCAGAAATTTTGAATTTTTGAAATTGGTATTTTTTTCTAATTTTCCGATAATTTTTTTTTTTTTTTTTTTTCAAATTCAAGAACATTTTATTAACAACAAAAAAAAGAATCAGAACCCAAAAATTTTAAAAGCATGCATAGAGCACAAAATATAAAAAAAATAATAAATAAATAAAAAGGCCCAAAATGTTACAAACACATATCATAGTAGTATAAGGGGAAATCCCATACTATTAAGGCAGAAACGAGAGGATAGGTACAAAAAAAAAACAAAACCTACGGGTGGGGGGCATCTTTCAAAGTACCTTAAAAAAAAGAGGGTGCCTCCTAACACAAAGTTCAATAGTACCAAACAATAAGGAAAAAAATTGTAGATGCCCTTTCACCGGGGGCATAGAACAACAAAAATCAAAAATGTGTGTTTGTATACCAAATAACAGGCGAAGACAACATAAAGACAAATGGAGATATCCTCAACAACCAACACACACACATAAAACAAGGGGGGGGGGGGAAAGGGGGAGAAGGGAAGGAAGGGGGAAAAAAAAAACGTCTCCTCAAAAGCAGACTTTTTTAAGAAGTATGGGAGGAATAGTGGGGATTCTGGAAAAGTGACCATGACACCAGGTTTTTGTTAATTTTTATTGTTCCGAGGTGGGGAAAATTAACCCCCATTCCCTTACAAACCCAAATTTTCCGCGAACCTTCGTCGGGGGAAAGGGGGGAACGTTCGATTTCCACTTCGCGGGATAAACATTTTTTGCAGCCTTGGGGGAGCATTTTTTAAGCAACGATTTTTTAATTTTATCAACAGACTTTGGAACATAAAAGCACAGTGCCCCAGTATTCGGGATCGAGACCCCAGAAACTTCCAAAAATTACTTCCAGGACCAAACCCAGAACTCGTAGCACAGAAAACCCCCAAACCAAACATGGGACATGGCCCCCTTTTCCCTCCACACCCAGCCATATCTGATGTGGAGGGGAAATTTTATGCACGTAGAGGGAACCCTGTACCAGCGAGAGAGGATTTTATAGCCTCTCCGGGGTCTTGGACGCTACAACATTTTAGGGGTCTTTTTGGAACAGTGCCCCCACTGAGGGGAATGAAGGAAAGGAAAACCCTTTTCCATCTCGGGCAAAAAGAGGGGGGGGAGCCGCCCCGCCAAGAGCAAAATCTATACAAAAATTCAACGGTGCCTCGCTTTTACGACAATACCACAGCCACTAAAAAGCCTAAGTGGCCTGCCAAAAAATGAAACCTGGACTTGACCCAAAAAGAAAATGGGAAAGCGAGCATACGAAAAGAAGCTGGGGACGGGGTTCCCTCCAAAAATACCCCAAATTGGGGTCCATTTCCCTTCAAGCCACCGGGCAGGCGCCGGGGCCCTTTTCGCCCACCCAAAAAATTTTTTGGCGAACAGCGGGGGAAAAACCGGGTTACAGTAAGAGGTACACAGGGCCCCCCTTAACTAAAAAGTGGGATTTCCTGTAAAGTAAAAGGGGCCCAAAGGGTTTTTTTTACCAAAAGGGGGGGACATGTTGTCCCCCATGCGGGGTTCCAGGCCCGGGGGAAACCGCCACGGCAGAAGAACTAAGGGTCCTCTCCCAAGGTTACCCCACGTTTCCCTCCTCCATCATTAGCCAGCGCCAAAAAACCTCGAGAAAGCCGAACCCAATAATACAATCTACAATCGGAAACCCCCGGCCCCCAGCAGCCTTAGGCCTTGTTAAGGGCGTACCTATTCGGGGTCTTCGCGTAGACCACAAAAAAAGCCGTGAACATCTTGAAGATTTTTCCAATCGGGCCGGGATTGATAGGAAGGGGGTTTTAAAAGGGTAAAAAAATTTGGGAAATAAACATTTTTTAAAAAGTTGTTCTGCCGAACCAGGGCAGCTCCTGTTTTGCAGCATCCAGGGCCCGTTTTAGTTTTTTCGAATGAGGGGAAGTTGTTAGCGAAGATTTTCGTAAATCTTCCCAAATAACACCCCCAAAAACAATACCCCCCTGGACCATTAAAAGGAAAGTTGGACGGTAGGGAATCTGTTTTTGGGGGGGGGAAACCCACGCTAAGGACCAACTTGAAAAAATTTTTTTTAAAAAATTTTACCAAAACCCGAAGTTTCTATTTTGGCCACGAGCTGGGAGGGGGAAGTGGATAGTGATGTAGACCAAAAAACATCGCAAACGCCGAGCAATTTTCCCCGGGGCCCAAAGAGATTCCCTTTAAAAACCGGATTTGTCTGATGGGCCCCCATCAAATCTCCATCACCAAACATCAGCAGCGGAGACGGGGGGCAGCCGCTAGTCCCATTTAAGATAGAGAAAAGGGGGGGACAAGGCGCCCTTAACTTAAGGCGGGGAAGGGCGCAAGGGAAAAGGGCCGCAACTTGCAGGGAAAAAAGGCCAAACCCAGTACTAGAGTTTGATGCAAGAAGGCCACGAAAGCGACCGAAACCCCCTTTTCCGCGTTTATACAGCACCACCACGAAACCACGGGGCGGATGGTATAAATCTATCGTTTTAAAAACGTATACGCGGCCCTCTGCCGGAACAAAACCCACCCGGTCTGGGTGAACTATTAAATTTAGAAGGGGATGAGCGTTGGGGTCACTTTTTCAAATTTTCAATCTACATTTAAGCACGAAATAGGAGGGGAACTACCAAAAAATTAGGGCCTTACCCGTTTTTGGGAAAAAATAGGACATGTGCTAACGTTTTTTGACAGAAGTGGCATCAGCTGTATGGAAAATTTAAAGGCGTTCAAACACTGGGGAAGTAAAAATCGAAAGCTTATAAAAGGTCCCGAAAGCCATCTGGCCGGGGGTCTTCCCCCCCGGAGGTCCTTAATGAACCCCCTGCAACTCCACCCGAGTAAAAGGTTCCTCCAAACCCAGCACCAATCTGAAACCTGGGGCCAAGGTGGTCGGGAACCCCCGTTGAGCGGGATGGGAGGGGGGCAAGTCTATAGTTTGGGGAAAAGAATGATAAAGGTTTCAGCAAATTTTTTCAGGGAATGGACCCACGGGAAATTTTAAGTGGGCTTATAAGGGATGAATTTGGGGTATTTGGGAGCGACTCCCTGGCCAACATTCGCCCAACTTTTCCATATTCATAAAAGGGGGCCCGGGATTTTGGGGAAAAAAACCCCATGAGGCCTCCAAGAACGCCGCACCCCAAACGTGCAGTTTGCAGTTCCCGGAGAACCCGGGGGGAGAGGGCCCCTTTATGCACATTTCAAAATGTGGGACCCCGGAGAAAAAGGTTTTTAAGGGGGCCGCCTGTCTCTTTGAGCCGAGAGCCATGCCCCCATTGGGGGGTCCTTTGAATGGGATCAAGCGTGGGTGTCAGGAAAAGGGAGATCTTTATTTTTAATGTCGGGGACACAAAAAGATCCAAAAGAAAGGGGCTCATTTAACTTCCCCAATTCCCGACCTCTCGTGTGGGGAAGGATCAAAGGGACAAACACGGGGGGTGGCAACCACGAAAAGTTCCCAAGGGAGCGGAAACCACCCCTAGGTAAAGGGAGAATCTGGGCCAAAATATATTTAATCGGGTATAAGAGCCTGGAGGGGAAAAGAAAGAGTAATCCCTATCAGAGGGGTAGGATCCCCATCATCAACAGCGGGGAAACGAAAGGGCTCTTTCCCCGTCTTATAGCGGAATAGCCCAAGCGGATTTTCCCCGAAAAATTATCCAAAAATGGGATCGAGCGTGACATTAAAGCCCACTAAGTATAAAACCCCGGACCAAAGGGGAAAGAAAGTCGACAAGGGTTTTAAAGAACCTGGGCCGACCCACATTTGGGCATAAGCATGATAACAGTGAAAAAGCCGCCCACAAAGGGAAGAAACCCACAATTTATAAGTTTATCTTTATATGGGGGGGGTCCCCTTTTAAAAGAGTCCTTTTGGGGGCATACAAATTTTTGCCCGGAGCGATGAAATGGGGGAAGAACCTGTGCAACCTTTTCCCGTTGTTCATCCCTTTTGGTTGAAGGAGGAACACCATTCGGAGATCCGGGGGGGACGGCGCCACACCAAAACCCGGACAAACCTCAAACTCCGGAACCACTGCTCAAAGGGGGGGAAAAAAGAAGGGGGGGGAAAGGGGAAAGGAGAAAAAAAAAAAAGGGGGGAAAAAATAAAAAATAAAAAAACCCACCACACCCACCACACAGGACAGATAGAACACAAAAAACAACAAAACAGGACCAAAGCCCGCTTATCTAAAAAAGGTAATTTTTAGGAAATGAGAATCCGCTAAAATGAGTGAACTCAACAGGAGTTCACCCACTGGGGGGAAAGGGGAGAGCTCAGGAGAGTGAGAGAACTCCCCCCGACCGTCACTAAGGCAACTGGACAAAAAAAACAAAGGGACCAGGGATCTTTGGATAAACATTTTAGGGGGGACATCAATTATCTAAAAAAAAAAAAAAAAAAAAAAGGGGGGGGAGAACAAAAAGAAGCCCTAGGCTCACGGGACCACAAATTAGTCAGGGCAAACCCGGGCATCATCCCCCCACATGCATGGAGCACCTCCACCACAAAAATTCCAGAAGCATCTTCAGGGGGGGTTTTGGGGGGGAGAACGCGTCGGGCCCGAGCCAAGGGGCCCCAGAGCCCCCTCCGTTGGTCTCCCCGTTGCTCCTTTAAGAAGTAGCGTGGGCGGTAAAGAAACAAGGGGCAAACGTCTCTTCCCCGGGGGGGTTTAAAAGCTAGGAATCCGGGGCGGCCAATCCGAAAAGACAGTTCTTGATCTAAGAGCCGTACACCCCTGAATGTCTTTGCTAGCGTAAGTTAGGGGTTTTTCTTAGGTAGGCCACGTGTACGCGAAAGGACCCCGGAAAGGGGATATTTTTTCCCCCTAAAAAATCCAGGAGTGGCTTTAGAGTGGCCCTCTGACTGAGTAAAGGGGAGACAAGTCCGTAAGATCCGGGGGGGGGCACCCTGGAAGGACACACTACCCTCCAGCCTCGAAAAAAATATCCTCCTTCAACGAAAAAATGTACCCTGCACACAACAACCGTTTCCCGGATCATCAGGGTTAGGGGGGGCCTTAGCTCGTGAGCTCGTCCAGTTCGATATGGGCTCAGGTGGGACCCCTAGAAGGTCGTGAAAATAGCTTTTATCACTGTGAACAGATCAGTGTTAGGGGAAACCCATTTTGGGAGGCCCCCATGCGCAGGTTTTTACGGGCCCACTGGGTTTCTCAAGCTCCAAATCTGTTGTATGGGGGAATATTTTACCGATTTTTTGCCACTTTTATTAAACTGTCCAGGGGAGCAAGTTTTGGATGGCCTGATCCAGATTGGCACTTCATGTGCAAGGAAGACAGATCAGCGCGCAGGTGGGGCGAAAACCCCCCGGGCATTGTGCAACAATGTAGAGATTTGGTCGAAGGGGACATTTTCAGCAATTTTTTCAAATCCGCTAGTGTCACCGGGTTGTTATCATCCGAGACGGAGTGTCACTGAAAAAGAAAAGAAGAACCACCCGCCAGGTGGTTGACCCCTGCTCCAAAAACCAGTGTCCCCGCAGGGACCGTTTTGGCTGTAAACAGGTAGGCCTTTCAAGGCAGGGGGCCGCCCTCCGCCGGGGTTTAGGGGAGGGCCAAGGGGCTCTTGGGCCACTTTTAGGCAGCAAGCCCCGGTGAGGTTAATAGGGGAGCGAGGGCGAAGCCCCCAAGAAAAACCCGGGGCCCAATGGGGGATCCCGCTGTGTGCAACCGGGCCAGCCGTGCGCCGGGGGGGGTGCCCCTGGACCCCCGGGTTTAGAGTCCCCAGCCTCCCCCAAAACGCCACACAGCACAAGAGGTTTCCCAAGGGTCGTAATGGGTGGCCAGTCCCAAAGCGTGGGGACCGGGCCACAGGCACACCCCCGTGCTTGTGAGGGGGGCAATTTCCCCAAATGTTGCAGATGGAGAGGGGGGCACCAGGAGGGGCAGGGAGCCATCCTAATCCCCTTGCAGAGTGTGGGGCATTTCCACTTTTGCAGGCTGCGCTGGGGGTTAAGCGGAGCCTTTTTGCCAAAAAGGCAAGGTTTTTTATTTGTTGACCGGGCAGCTCCGGCTCCCGCCGGCTACACACTCGGGGAAATGACTCACCCCTCTGTTTCAGGGGGTGCAGGAGGGGGCGTCATCACCCCGGATCACAGGCCGGAGAAGGAGGGGGCCACGAACCCACTTCCAGCGCAGTGAGGTGCCTTGGCATGGGTTTCCCCCGCAGCTCGGGAAGGGGGGAGGTTGCACTTTCCCCCTCAGGTGCCGCCGTGGGGGGAGAGGGAAGGGATGGCGCAGGGCGTCGGGCCATCTTGCGGCCTGCGGGCCGAGGGCCCGGGATGAAAGTTTGTCGGCTTAAGCGCGGGAAGAAAGCCCCAACTCCCCTGTGCAGGGCCGGGCGTTGGGAGGCCGGGGGGGGCTTCGTTTTTTGATATTTGCCCATTTTTCAGCAGCGATGAATCCGGGCACAGCCGACGGACGAGAGGAGCTCACATGTGCTTCCCCACACGGCCATTGGGCCCAAACCACGCCCCCATAATTTGATATTTTTTAACAAATAAACAAGCATTTTTTGGACCAAAAAAATTTTTTCTATCTTAAAGCCAATGTTTCCCGAGAAAAAAGTCCCCGAATCCATGGGGAAATTAAAAATTTTAAAAAGTTTTCGACAAAGGAAAATGACAATTTAAAAAATTGGGCTCTGTCGAAGGCCAAAATGGCTCCGCGGTAAGGGGTTAAACCGTCTGACCCCGATTAAAAAATGCTGGGGAAAAGGGGCTTTTAACCACCTTTTTTTGAAAATGAACATTGACTAGACGTCCGGGGAAAACCACATCGTTCAAGTTTCCGTACCTCCCTTTTACAATTCAAGAAATTTTTTATAGCTATTTTGTACAGCCGTTTTAGTGTTTAATTCTAAAAACAATTTTTTAAAATGGAGGAAAACCCACCAGTCTTTGTTTCCCTTTTTTTAATTGTAATAAATAGGTTTTCCACACAGCGATTACTACTATTTTAAAAGATCTGAAAAAAAAATATTTTCAAAATGTCCCCTTTAAAATGTCCACCTTTCCCGTTTTTGACGCACCTCACCCTTGAGCCCTTTTTTACCATTGGAAGAAAAATGTCTGGGTTAAAAACCACATTTTTTTCAATTTTTTTTGAATAACCCGTAGTAAAGCTGCATTTCACAAGCAAAAAAACCCCCAAAAATTTCAAAACATGACCCTGAGCCACCTTTGACAATTGTAAGAACAAATGTCTGTTAGAAACCACATTTTTTTAGAATATGACCTGTATTTAATAGCTGCATTCACAGCAAACCCCCCAAAAAATTCAAAACATGACCCTTGAGCCACTTTTGACAATTATGAAGAACAAATTTTCTTTTAGAAACCACATTTTTTAAAGAATAGGACCTGTAGAAATAGCTGCATTCACAGCAAAATGCCCCAAAAATTCAAAACAGACCCTTTGAGCCATTTTTGAAATTGTGAAAAACAAAATGTCTGTTAAAAACCACATTTTTAAATAGGACCAGTAGTATGCTGAAATTCAAAGCAGCATGACCCAAAAAAATTATAAAAATGACTTCTCAGCCACTGTTAAAAAATTTTTGAGGGAGAAATGCCACTTAGAAGCCACATTCTGTTCCCAAGGACCATGATTATAGTTGTATCTCACAGCAACATGACCCAAAAAAATTTATAAAAATTATTTCCAACACTGTTAAAAAATTGGAGTGAGAAATGCCACTTAAACCACATCGTTCAAAGGCCCAATTTTAAGCTTTTTCCACGCAACAACCCAAAAAATTAAAAATAAGACTTCTCGGGCCTTAAAAAAATTGTGAGGAGAAAGGGCCACTTAGAACCAAATTTTTCTTTTCCCAAAAGGGACAATGTTTACTGTTTCCCAAAGCAACATGCCCTAAAAACAATTTGACAATGCGAAAAATTCTAAAGAAAATTTAAAATGGAATAGGGGTTTTGTCATAAACCCTTGGTGTCTTTTACATCTCCACACCGCCAAACCCGCAAAATGATCTTTTTGGAACTGACAATAAAAAATTGCAGAGAGAAATGATCATTTAAAAAACATTTTTCAAGAGGACCCATTTCGTTTGAAGAGAAAAGTGAAGTAGACCGGCAACTAATCGGTGACCTCGGCAATTGGGGCCACAACATCATCAGAGAACCATGCCCGATTCATCTTGATGAATGTCAAACGATCAACATTATCTGTGAAAGCCGGATGCGTTTGTCTGTAATGTCTCCTCCAGTTGTGCTGAAGGTCCCTCAGATATGACGCTGGCTGCTGGGCAGGGCAACACCTCTAATGGCGTGGCGAGCGAGCTCGGGCCATTCATCCATTTTGGATACCCAAAGTCGATTGGGTCCGGAACACATCCAAAAACATTGGTGTTGAACGCAGATAGTCGTGCACCATGATCTTAAGCGGTTCTGTGTGTTGTATGTGTGCCCTGCATAAATGCGTTGGTGAGGTGGTAAATAAAGATTGCCAGAGGTCACCCATTGGCTTCTGCCCCTTGCCTGCTGCTGCTGCTGCCGGGTGCGGCTACTTGGCACTCTACTGCTGTCATGTCGCTGACGTTGTTCCACCGGCCCTTGAAGAACAGTGAAGCAGACGAAACAGATGTCTCCAGTTGATCAAACAGCAAGGTCCCAATTCCTGCATTTTACTCTCTATTTGGGTGGGTGGAAGGAAAGTGCTGAGTTTGGTTTTGTACCTGGGATCCAGGAGGGTGGCCACCCAGTAACTGTTGTTCATTTTGATGGCCTTAATGCGAGAACATGTTTTGGGGGAAATGGAGCATCCCCAAACACCATGGAGCCTTGAATTCCCAAGCCTCTGGGTCGAGGGGCACTAGCAAATCTCTCTCCTCATCCTCCTCCTCCGACTCAAATTCGCGCCAACCCTCTTTCCAAGGCAGGGGCGTCGGTAACATTGGTGTCAGGAATACCTCCTCCTCCTCCTCCCCCTTTCCCCCGGCACAGCTTCAACACAGCCCTGGGCTTGCCTCAGATGATGTACCCTGAGAGCTGATTTCGCCGCCTTGCACTAGCCCTGGAACCCAAACCATGCCTAATGAAGACGATATAATTGTGAAACTGTCGGGCCTTGTGGATTCGATTTGGAGATTAAAGGCTCCGTGTCCCGCATCTGTGTCCGTCTCCTCCTCCGTCGCTGGCGGACCTGATTTCAAGAGTGTCCAACGATCGTCCAGAACTAAGTCCCACAATGCTCATACTGACAAGGGCATTGTCCCGCGCTGACCCATTTTGGTGGCTTCCTCAAAACTGCAAGGATGGTGCAGAGCTCTTCACCCTGCCCACTCCGGGTGGCTCAACACCCCAAGGTCCGCACCGCGCTGTAGGGCCCTGTGCACTTCGTACTGCAAGGCATTGCCCCCTGCCGCAATCGTGGAACATGTTAGGGTGGAATTCCAGGTGTTGCCACGTCAAAAATGGCGGGGC
>JAODAL010027037.1:0-55650 GCA_025379985.1 Phyllomedusa bahiana | reverse complement strand
AAAAAGGGTTTTGTTGCTCTCCCATAGATTTAATGGTCTCGCGCATAATCGAGCTCACTATCAAAAAACCCTTATCGATAGCGGCCGACTATGACTATCGATCATCTCGATAGCCAACGCAATCGCTAAACACGTGTTAAGCATAAAAAGGGGGGTTACTTCAGAAATAGGGCAAAGTAGCCCATACTTTATTAAATTAAACTGTTTCCCCGAAAATAAGGGACGGGCCCAAAGAGCGGGCTAGGTTTCTTATTTTCAGATTCTTTTTTTTCCATGAAAAAGAATTTGCATCTTTTGTTAAAAAATCATAATTTTTATTAACAATGTATCATGCCCCATCACAAAGATCAGCATAACCAGCCCAACTCTGACTTCATCAAGAATTTTTTGTGATTTTCCCAAACAACAATCTATGGTAAATTTAAAAATTCCGTGTTTATGAACAAAAACAACATCTATTAAAAGACGGCATGTCATCATCTTCGGGAACATCATCATCACTCTCCAAACCCTGAGTTTCATGGTGAATTTCTTGTGACATTTTAGAATCTTTGGGCTGCAATCTCTCATTTCTAGCAATACACTTCCCTTAAATGCACCTTTTGTCCGGGTAGCCTCCCACAAAAAGGTAAACAATCTAAATATTGCAAACCTAATTTTATGGCGGGGGGGGGGAGTTGTAGCAATGACTGCACTAGGTCTTTTTTTTCAGGGAGGCCTTATATTTCTAAGCTTGAAAAAAAAAAACACTAGGTCTTATTTTTGGGGATTCTTATTTTTTGGGGAAACACGGTATTACAACGGGTACCACAAACAGGAACTAGAAACATGATGTGAATTGGGCCTTCTTCTACAGCAGTCTGTTAGTTTAGGAATTCGAAGTATGTCAGATGCATTTTTAAAACCTACAAATGTGTGTGAGGCAATGTAGTCTTGAAGCATTGCACAGTGGTATATTAGGGGAACAATGCAGAACATTGTGATGCTGTCCATGCTTCTCAGAATTAGTTTGTTTTCAGGGAATTGCCCCTTTGGAAAAATATGAGTAAATGAGTCATATAACCTGTACACTGCCCCTTCTAAAGGTTTTTTGGGTTTTTTCCCCCCTTTATCCCCCGCATGGGGTTAATTCCCCACATTATTCTACTCCCCATAGTTAAGTCATCCCAAGAGCAACCCTTTTCACCAACCCCTGTTTTTTAACCCCATTAACTTTTTTTTTTTCTGAGCCAGTTTGGAAAATCCCCCAGTCATCATGGGGGGTCTTTGGGTGTTTGGATTGCTGGAATTATGCTGTATATGGCCTTGTTGTTCTTTGAAATGTTCATGAGGTTCCTGCTAACGTTTCTTATTAACAAAGAGCACTACATCCCGTGGTTTGCTTTCACTGCCGTTCGCACGATCCAGCTCTGCAGCAATTAATGGCAAAGTCTACCTTGTCACCCCCTAAGTGGACGCCCACATGTATCTATTCCATAGAGAAATGTACACTCACCATATGCCACCTCCTTTAGAGCCATAATAAGTCCCCTAATGAAGAAAAGCATAGGTACATGTTGATATCAACTGCAATGGAAAGGTTAATAATTGTGAACATTCATTTCAATTATTATTTCAACACTTGAGCTGTAAGATAATTAAGCAATTAACAAGTGATGTGAGAGCAATGTGTGTGCTCATAGGTCTGCAATGGAATTATCTATGCCAGCCTATGCTTTACTCAAGTTTTGTATTCCTACACGTAACTTAACATCTACTTTAGTATTGTAATCTTTTATCCACTACCTATCACTACCAGTACTATACATGACAAGAATTCATCTGATACATTGTCACAGAGTCAACAATATTGTCATTTTTTCTTTATGACATTTTGATAACAGGAAATGCAGCCATATTAGTTGTCACTTTCAAATTCACCTTACAGCAACTGATAATGAAAATGTCACTCTGTTGAAAGCAGAACAACATGACAAAATATTTGCCACAAGTTTCTGAGAAAACAATTCAAAAACTGGCAATCAATATGGCTGCTTTTTTTCCTTTTAAGTTTTTGGCTTTTAAAAACTCGTAAAAAAAGAATACCCTGTAAAAAAAGGAAAAACACCTTTATTTTGCCCCCAAATTTTTGTTAACAAATATTATGCCCTAATACTAGGCTGATCTCAAGGTGAGGCACTAATTACTCTATAGTGCCCCCATTGGGCAAATAAGGCAAAACACAGTTCTCATTTAAATAAGTGGGTTATCCAAGTGATGCACATGCACAGTCATTCAGAATAAGAAAAATGCTCTTCTAATCGGCTTATATATTAAAAGGTATACTGTGTGTAACACGAGCCCATCACCTGGTGCTATGTTAAATTGCTCTACATCATTGATGGAAACATTTTCCTTGACAAAAGAAGCCCAGCAATGTAGCACTGGAAGAATTGGTGGCAGTGAATTTGACAATCTGTGGTAAAAGAAACTTAGTAAAAAAACTATGGGGGCACCCCATTTCTGTACATAAAGGCCTGTTTTAAAAAAAGGGGCAAAACAAAAGGAATGTAAAGCTGCACTGCCCCCATTTTTCCCTCAAGGCCTGGAATCCGGCTGGTACTCCCCTGTTCTCCTGAACTGGTTGGTAAGATAGTAATCAGTTCAGAGAACCAGGAAGAAGCAAGATTCCAAATTCAACCCTGTCACCTGTACCTTTCATTAAACTAGGTGGGGTTCCTTTTATAATCTTTTAATGGAGGCACCCTATTTTTTACAACATAATTCATAATAGGGGGCATTATTAAAAAAAATAAAGAACACAGTGTATATTATTTGTTATATGGAGCACATTGTATGTATTATATGGGGCTGTAAAGGAGGGCAAATGTAAAAGGGTGCTTTATACGTATAGGATACTGTTTGGAATTTTTGACTTGGAATGTACAGATAGAAGGGGAGTGTATAAGGGGCCCTTTTGAATTAAAAGGGAAAACATTCTAGCAAGAGAGAGCTGGGGGCTGTTAGGGCGGGGCGGCCAACCGGGGAGACTGACAGGGGAGGAGCCGGAGGCTGTTACGGGTTTTAAAAGGAAGACCCCGTCAGCCGAGGGGATTTTATCCTTATTTTTTTTTTTTGGTAACAGCTAGAGCAGCATTTAAAAGGGGGAAACCCCCCCAACTAAATTAGCCCAATAGACAGGGGAGGCTGGGGGCGAGAAAGAAAACCCGACTCCTGCCACCTGAGTTTGAGAAGATAGAGACCCAGGGGCAGTGGACCAAAAGAGAGGCAGACAACCACGTAAACAGGGAAATTTGGGGGGCTAACAAAAAGAGAAAAGGGACCCCAGTGAGGGGACAGAGTGGTCCTGAGTCCCCGGGGCCCTTGCACCCTTCACACTGGGAGGGGGGTCAGCGAATCCACACCCTTTGCACACTGGACTGGGAAGGAGGAAAATTGATTTTGTGGGGAGTGTAAAGTCAAAAGGGAGGGGGTCGAGATTTTGCCACAAGGCAAGTGCCATGATTCTATGTAATGTCAATACATAAATCATGGCACACTAAAGACAAGAAAAAACCTCATTTATATAGGAATATAGAAATGCTTACAGCAAAGGAAAAATAAAAAAACCTGGGCCTTAGTTTACAGTATTTGATCAAAGTTTGTATTAACCCTCACCTCCCAACCGTCAAGGGGGTTCCCCCAGAGAGGTGAGTCCCTACACTAAAACATTTACCTCACTGGGATCCATTCAGACTGCCACTTCCCCCGGGAGTGATAGGAACCCAATTGAGTTAACCTGCACATTTTAATGAGGGTTGAGTGCAGCAACCAAATGAGATTGCCATTTTCCCAAATAGACAAAAAAATGTAAAAGGTTTGGGGCACACTAAATATATTTTTGAAAACTAAGAAAGGGTGCACACCCCTGAAAGGCAAGACAACTCTAAAACATAAATCAGGGGGCCACTAAAGATAAAAAAAACCCTCAATTTTATATGGGAATATGGGAAATGCTTTAAAAGCAAAAGGAAAAAATAAAAAACCGGGACTTTTAGTTTACAGTTTTTTAAATCAAAGATTGTATTAAGCTACCCCCCCAACCGTCAGGGTTCCCAAGCAGGGGAGTCCCTACACAAAAACATTACCTCACTAGGAGTCCATTCAGACTGCCACTTCCCCAGGAGGTAGGAACCTGCATTGATTAACCTGCACATATTTATAGAGGGGGGTTGATGCAAGCAAGTGTTGGGAGGTGAGCTTAAAAACAATCTTTGATCAAATATTTAAACAAGACCCGGGGTTTTTCATTTTTCCTTAGCTTAAACATTTCCTATATTCCAATAAACTTGAGGTTTTTTAAACTTAGTCTTTAGTGTGCCCTGATTTATGTATTAATGTATGTCATTCCCTTTTTCAGTGTGCACCTAGCTTACTTTTTTAAAAAAAGTATAAAATAGAGTGCACACCCTTTTCATTTTTTGACTTTTTGGGAGATGGCAACTCATTGGCTTGTGACTCAACCACCTCATATAAATATTTGCAGTTAACTAAATTGCAGGTTCCTTCACCCGGGGGGAAGTGGCATCTGAATGGACTCCAGGAGGTAACATTTTTTTATGTAGGGCCCCTGCTCTGGAACCCCTTGACGTGTTTTGGGAGGTGAGCTAATACAATCTTTGATCAAAACTGAAAATTTAAGATCCCATTTTTTTCAATATTTTTTCCTTTGCGAAAGCATTTCCTATATTCCTATATAAACTTGGGGTTTTACTTAGTCTTTAGGGGCCACTATTTATGTATTGATTAGTCTTTGCCTTTCGTGTGCACCTATGTTTTACTTTTTTCAAAAAAATATTAGAGTCACACCTTTTACATTTTGTAGTCTTTTTGGGGGAATGCAATCTCTTTGGGCTTGCTGCACTCACCACCTCATATAAAATGTCGGGTTAACTCAATTGGGGGGTTCCTATACCCGGGGGAATGGCAGTCGAATGGACTCCTAGTGAGGTAACATTTTTTAGTGTAGGGACCACCGCTCTGGAACCCCTTGACGTTTTGGGAGTGACTTAATAAAAAATCTTTTATCAAAACTTTTAAACAAAGAGTCCCAGGTTTTTTCTATTTTCCTTAGCTGAAAAAGCTTTTTTCCTATATTCCATAAAATTAGGTTTTACTTAGTCTTTAGTGTGCCACTGTTTTATGAATTAGATGTTGTCATTGCCTTTCCGTGAGCACCTATGCTTACGTTTTAAAATTTAATATTAGATGTGCCAGCCCTTTTACATTTTGTAGTCATGATATTAACATGCACAAGAAGAGTACTATAAGTAAAGCCCGAAGTTCCCGGAGAAATTGTGCTGTCTGCTGTTATTAAGCGCCTGTGCACCACACAACCACCACTGCACTACTGCACCCAGCATCCATCCACAATAGTACCATCTAGAAACCTGTGGTATCTTTACAGGGCACAGTGTATTAATTATATGGGGAACAATGTGTATTATATTCAATTACAGAGGGAATAGTATGCATTATTATTAATTATATGGGGCACAGTGTGTATTATTAATTATTTGGAGCATAGTGTTTATTACCAATTATACATGGCATAGAGTATTATAATTACTTACATGGGGTACAGTGCGTCTTTATTATATGGGGCACACTGTATTATAATTACTTATGGCAGAATAGTGTGCATCATTAGTTATATGGGACACAGTTTATTATAATTAATTACAGGAGTATGTATTATAAATTATATGGTGCACAAATTATAATTACTTATAGGCATAGTGTGTATCAGGGTTAGTTATTAAGGGCACAGTGTACATTTATAATAAACAAAAGGGGACCCTTTTGGGTAAAAGTTTTAAAAGGGGGTACAATAAATTTTTTAGTAAGTACAGAGTACCAATGTTATTATTAATTTTACGGGTATAATGAGTTTTACTTTAAAACTTAGGTTTTTCCAATGCATGTCTTATTTTAAATACAGTATAAGGGCCCACTATGTATTAAGAGTTATTTCAGGGGACACAGAGGAGCTGCTCTTAGTAGGGAGGATAAGGGTCTACTGCAAAATGAAAAGACATTTATATCTGGATGGCAAACTCTTAAGAAGTGTAATATAGCTAGAAGAAGCGATGGTAATAGAAGACTTCAGGGACGTTGCCTGTAGAATACTAAATGCCACTGTATACTTTGTATGTGATTGGGTGTGGTCAATTAAGGATTCATTAATACAGTTTAAGGGCAATGCTATCAAACACTAATGAAATATATGTAAACTTTTTTACTTTGAGAAAGTAATAAAAATGCTCAAAAATTCCTCTCTCCTATTTTTCTGCATTTGGCAAAAAAAATAATTTTTTAAATTTACCTAAAACGGGTAAGGTTTATTCTGATTTCATGTCAGATAGTGAGAAAAACATGCACATGTGTCTTTTTATATAGTGTATGTAAACTTCTGGTTTCAACTATAGTTACATTTATACAGTCTTACAACTACAAATGGCCTTTTGAGGACAACCATAATGCTGATGTGGCCCTCAGTGAAAATGATATTGACACCCCTGACCCACATAATTCGATCCCAGCATATCCTTACTATTTATACTGCAAGGTGTACTTTTAGCATAAATTAACATGACTTGGTAATTGGTATATTTAGTTATTGAAGGAGACATTTTTTTTCATGGGAACTTACACTCACCGGCCACTTTATTAGGACACCAGCTAGTAACGGGGTTTGGAAACCCCCCTTTTGCCTTTAAAACTGCCTCAATTCTTCGTGGCATAGATTCCCCAAGGTGTTTTCAAACGATGCCAATTGGGACCAAAGGGGCTAAAGAGTCCAAAAAATATTCCCCACACCATAAAAACCCCCACCACCAGCCTAAAAAAACCTTGGAAACAAGGGAGGATGGATCCATGCTTTCATGTTGAAAACCCAAAAATTTTGACCCTACCATCCGAATTCGCAGCAAAAATCGAACTCACAGACCCCCGCAACTTTTTTTTCCCAAACTTCTACTGTCCCAATTTCGATGGCTTGGGCCCCAAAATTGGGGCCTCAGTTTTTTCCTGTTCTTAGCTGAAAGGGGTGGCACCGGGGGGTGGTCTTCTGCTCTGTACCCATCTCCTCAAAGTTCCCCCGTAGTGCCCCTTTAAAAAAGCTCTTCTGCCTACCTTGGTTTAAGGGTGGCATTTGAGTCACTGTTTCCTTTTTATCACTCAACCAGTCTGCCCATTCCCCTTTGACCTCGGCATCAACAAGGCATTTTCCCCCCCACAGGACTGGGCCCCTCACTGGATGTTTTTTTTTTTTTCGGACCATTCTTTTAACCCAAGAGGGGTTTTGCGTGAAAAACCCAGGAGATCACATTTCTGAAAAACTAACCCGCCCTTCTGGCACCAACAAACCTCCACATAAAAAGGCACTCCAAATACCTTTCTTTTTTTCCCCCCTACGATGCTCGGTTTTAACTGCAGAGATTGTCCTTGACCAGTCTACATGCCTAAATGCACTGAGTTCCGCCATGGATTGGCTGATTAGAAAAAGTTTAACGACATTGGGCAGGTGTACCTAAAAAGTGGCCGGTGAGTGTACATTCCCTCTCCAGAATACCCCAAAACGAACCAGGGGGATAGTATAAACGGCTGCTCCATTTTTTGGCACATCCCGCAGCAAAAAACTTTCATGGTCCTATTCTATAGTTGTATGAACAGTCCTACACCAAAACTTGTGCCAGGCACAGCACTTTTGAATGCACCAAAGATATGCTATGCTGTGCGCCAAAGATAGGCGTTAAAGATATGCTATGCAAGGCATACCACACACCAGATTTTTTTAACCCACATACACAGTTTAAAAAATACTATTTGTTCTATACTCCTCCTTTTTTCGATTTTAAAACGGATGTCGCACCCCAAAATTTCTTAAAATCACTCTTTAAAGTTTAAAAAGGAAAACCCCCCCCGTGCCCAACGTAGCGGAACTGCTTTATTCTACTAGCAGTCACCATTCCTCGAAGTCTCTCCACCCATCCTCAGGCTACCGAGTTATAAGAATCCTATAGTAAGACAACTGGTAACTATGCCAATGTGTGTATGTCTGTCATGTTGAGCTCCTATGGGCACTCAACTTAGCAAATGACAATGAATAAATGGGGACCCAGTTAAGGAAGAGCCAAGCTAAACCTTTGCACCAGGACCCATTCGGGCAGCATGGTGGTTCAATGGCTTGGACTACTGCCTTAGGCTATGTTCACACGGCTTATTTCGGGGCGTATTTACGAACGTATTTACGTCCGTAAATACGTCCTGAAATACGTTTCAAATAATGAACAATTAGATTAGCATTGATTCCAATGTAAAATACGCCTCGTCATTCACACGAGGCGTATTTTCGCGACGTATTTACGGGCGTAAATACGTCCGTAAATACGATCGTAAAATTAAGTCCCCTGTCACTTATTGAGACGTATTTTGCAAGTAAATCCCCATAGTAAAGAATGTGGAATGTATTTACGATGCGAAATACGTGCCACACTTTGTGACACGTATTGGAAACGTATTTCGGGGCGTATTTACGGATGTAAATACGTCCGTAAATACGCCCCGAAATAAGCTGTGTGAACATAGCCTTACAGTTCTTGGACCCTAGGCTTGAATCTAAGAACAATATTTTCATGGAGTCTGTATGTTTTCCTTGGGTTTACATGGATTTCCGCCTTCAGTCCACACACATACTGATAAGTTAAACTAACTCACTCTAAAAATTACCTGTGTGTATATCTATAATAGAGAAAACATTGACGTCTATACAGAACTGCAGAATATGTTGGTGATACATACACAACATAAATAAATACTCTAAACGACTCCTGCTCCTTGCATTGATTGTAGACTCTTCAACAAGAAAGGTGACAAGATGCCTGTCACATGATACCTCAATCAGCCGGATGACAGTCACTTCTAATAATCCTATCTATATTCTCCTATGGCCACCTGACATTATTTGTACAGAGCTGGAGCATATGTTATCAATATTTAGCAACTTTATGTATGTTCCCTACCAGGACCTACCTGAGCATTCTGGGCCCCCTGGGCATTCCAGTGCAATGGGCGCTGCTACAACATCACACCTGGGCATGTCTCTAGCCATTTCCAAACATGACACGACAATAGGCCATGCATTTAACCACTCAAGCACACTTGTATCCTTATGCTATCTACACCAGGACACGCCACTAGACAGTAGCACAATGTCCTATCCTGTATGATTTGGAGAGCACAGATATTAATCCCAGGAAGGGGACTTAATTTCTACTATGGGCCCAATAACCTCTCTGTATACCCCTGACTCCAAGAAAAAGTGTAATGTTTTTCTTGGCGACCAAGTATTTTGAATGGCTGCTATGGCCAACACTGGCCCTTTTAATTGGCACCAGTCTTCATGAAGAAAACCCATGTCACTCACTGGCATATATAACATTACAGAGAATTTCATTAATCAGATCCCGATAACACCTACTGGAATTTAAAATGTGTGTTTTTTCCTAATATTTAAATTGCAACTTTCACAACATCTGAAGGAGAATGAGGAAAACGGCAAAGCCAATATTAGATTTCACAAAAATATATTTCAGCAAAAAATTGCTTTGAAAATCTGCTCAAAAATAATGGTGTAATAATGAAGCAGGGGAGAACAAAACGTGTTAATTTACTGTCGTAGATGACAGGCGGGTTAATTGCATTTCAGCATTACAGGACTTAAGGTTTGGATTTATAATTCATTGTAATTATCGAAAGTGTTGGGCTGATGTAGGAAAACAATACAACAGAACGCAGGCTATCTTTCTATTTAACTGTATCCCTGTCGTTCCCCTCCACCCCACCCAAATCCGTCTACCCCATCACCCTTTAAATTATTATTTATATTTAAAAAAAAAAGGGTCGGGAAAAAAGGTCCAAACAAGAAATGTAAACGTGCATATGTTTTAGGTGGGCCCCAGGTAACGCTTGTGACTTCTACCACTGATGTTAATTACACATATATATGTATACATATATACCTATCCATATCTATAGATAATAATAGATAAAATAGAAAAATAAATAGCCCCACATACCCGTTATTTTTTCCTTTGGGTCACACCACGTCTTTACCAACCTTACAACTTTCAAAAATAAAAAACCCCAATAAACACAAGCAAAAAAGAAAAAAGTGGTGCTTTAGAAACTCCTTACCCAAAAGGACAGGTTTTTTGTTCGTTGGGGCGTTACACTTCGGGACAAAAATGGAAAACACCTCACAATTTTTTTAAAGTTGGGCAAAGGGGACAAAATCACGACTTGCCTCAAAATTACCCCCCACATTAGAAAAAAAAAAATTTTTTCCCATCCCCCAAAGGAGAAGAGGATTTTCCACTTAAGAACTTTTGGAATCTGTGGAATACCCCTTCCTGAGGATTTGGGGTCCCCAGCAGGAACTGTAGAGATTTTCAAAAAAGGTTTTAATACCTACAGGGAACAAAATATAAATGCGTTTTGTAGTTTTTTAAAATTCTGGATCCTGCTGGGGGCCGCTCCGGGGTCAGAGATGAGGTCTCCACTGGAGCAGATTGGTTTTTTCCCCCTGTGGGTTCCAGGGAAATTTAATCAGGGGTAAAGGCTTGCTTAATTCCTTTTCCCCCCTCTCCCATCACCCCCCCCATTTTCCCCACCCTGGTTTGAACTTTATGGACATGTGTTTTTTTTCCAAAACCCTACTAACTATGTAACATAAGTTTCCCCCCCCCTTCCACAGATCGACGCCAATATAACGCGCATTTCTGGGGTCTATAAAGATTATTTACAAAAAAGCAATTTTTTTGCAAAAGAGAAATCCATACAAATAAGGGGTGTAACAAAAATTTTTTCTATGAAGGGTACTTTTTATATAGTGACCACATAATATGGGTTTGTACAAGAAGCAAATAAAACCAAACTGTTTTCGACAAAAACCCCAAAACTTTATAATTTAAACAATGGGTATCACTATACAAAGGGCCAAATAAATTTTCCGTCACATCATGAAACCCCAAAACTGTATCCCCCCCACAAAGGAAAAATAAATAATACCTACACACCCTGACCCCCATATCCCCCCACAAAAGTAACTGAATAATACCACCACGTTTGGACCACATTTTTTCCACCATTAGTGACTGAAAAAATACCTTCACATCATGCCACATTCACCACCACAAAAGTGAAAAGAATGAAAACCACCACACTCTGACCAGCATAGCAAAACCCCGTATACTGAAAAACCTCCCCACCGTGAAACCTATCCCCCACCATTGTGACTGAATAAAACTGAACCCAAAAATAACCACATGTTTTCCCACCACATAGTAAATTTAAAAAAACCACCCCATATCACCAAAACATTTGTGACTGAATAATACCCACAAAAAAAAACCAAGGGCCACATATCCCCACCAAAAATAGTGATTGAATAATACCATAAACCTCCCTACCCCATATCACCCCACATAGTGATTGAAAATAAACCACAACATCATAACCACATATCACCACCACCAAATTAATTTCATAATACACCCTGTCATCAAAATAGTGACGAATAATAAACCTCCCACCATGACCAAACCCATCACCAAACCCTAATTTATTGAATAATACCCCAAAATCATGAAATTTTATATCACCACCCCCACCAGTGACGAATAATACCCTCATGCCCTGACTACATACCAATACCCCACAGTTATTTGAAAAAATAAAAAAACCAAAAAAAAAACGTCATGACCCAAAATCACCACCACATAGTGACTGAATAATTTAAATCCCCCCATGACCATTTAGTCATCAAAATAGTGATTGAATACCACCCACACCATGACCCCCTATCCCGCACCCCCATTCTGAAATAATAATACCACAACATCAAGAAAAACTATTCTCCACCACAAGGACCCCGAATAATAAACCAACCCGTTCCTGAATATAAAAACCCTTACACTACAAACCCAAAATTTCCGGGATTAAAAATGAAAATGGGGTAGATATCAGTTTTTGCACAGGTACAAAAGACATATAAATGAATACAGTACAAATTTTCATTTAATAATTTCAGTTTTTCGGGCTTTTCTGATGGGAGATGTTTTTTTTCCCTTTTTCAATTTTGTTCCCCAGATTTTCCCTGATAATTTCCCCCTGCCTTGTCCCCGCAAAATTAACCACAAAAAATTTTTAAGCCCCAAACCAAAATTTCCCGCAGCTCCCCTAGCTGATCCCCCCCCTGCAAAACTAAATAAAAAGGGGTTGGGGGTAGGTGGTTTTTTGGGGTGACAGTGGGGGTAGATGTTTTCAGAGTGTTTTTGGGGTGAGGGGTTTTATTTTGTGTTTTTGGCCCTTTGCCTCCCCGTGTGGGGGAAGGGTATCTATTCCGCGGGGAGACAGAGGACCAACAAACCTCTGGAGATTGTAGTGCGGCTGTGGCCTGTACCCCATTCCCTGCACCTACAGATGATCAGTCATGATCTTCAGGGGTGCAGTGAATGGGGTTTAATACTATTGTTTCATTGGACTACATTGGACCAGAGTTGCATCTACTTCTAAACTAAAATTGTCAATGGTGCCAGCGAGTGTTTAAATACATTGTTTTTCTTTTGTTTCTGTTTTTGTTTACCATTTTCTTCCAGTGTTAGTATTGGAGAATCTGATAGACGCCTCTCCATTACTAGCCCTGGGGCTTGGTGTCAGCCTGCGGTGTTTTTCGTCACCAGTACCCTAGTACCCAATGCACCAGTGGTACTGTGAAGAGCCGGGTTACCTTTAGAAGGTGGACCATTTAATGTGATGGTCTGCTTCTGGGGCGGCTGCAGGCTGGTATTTCTAGGATGGAAATGGACCAATATTTTCGTACCTTCCCATCTTAAGAATATCAGCCTGCAGCTGCAGTTTTAACCCTGGCTGGTTAAAAATGGGCAGACCCCACGTCGTTTTGTTTTTATCCGCTGTAAAAAAATATATAAAAAGAACAAGCTATTTTTTTTAAAAAATGACATGGGTCACCCCCATTTTCCTAACCAGCCAAGGTAAAACCAACAGCTGCAGGCTGATACTATCGGGATAGGAAGGCACATGAATATCGACGCCATCCAACCCTAAAAATTCCGGCCCACAGCCGCCCCAGAAGCCAACCATCACATTAGATGGCCCACCTTCTGACAGTAATTTGGCTCTTCACAGTACCCCTGGTGCGTTAGGCTCTGGGGTAATAGTGGCAGGGTTAGAGTCAGCCTTGCAGTGATGAAGAACACTGCTAGCTGACACCAAGCCCAAGCACTAGTAATGGAGAGGTGTCTATCATATATCTCCATTACTAACACTGGAAAAAGATGGAAAAACAAAGAAACAGAAAAAAACTGTTTATTTAACCCCTTAACGACTCTGGACATATGCACACATCCCAAGGTCGCAAAGCGACTATATAGTGGGATCGCGCCGCGATCTCCCTACATAGCTACCAGGGGTTAGCTGCAAAATGCAGCTAATACCCAGCGGTTACAGCGCAGGATGGTACCAGCGCCATCCCACGCTGTTCAACTCTTTAGACGCTGTAGCACACATGGCCACGGCATCTAATGAATGATAAACAGTGCTGCACTCTATTCCTCACTCCAATCAGAGCCCCCACGGCGAAATCGTGGGGTTCCAGCTGGTTAACATGGCATCTGAAAGCCTTGTGAAGGTTTCCATTGCTGCCATTTATGTTGTTTTACTACTTCCTGCCTGGGGCTGGAAGTAGTAAAACCACCACATTTGTACAGCCTAATGCATTGTATTGTGGTGAAGTACCCTAGGGGAACTCGAAGTTAAAGTAAAAAAAAAAATGTTTTAATGTGTAAAAAAAAAAAAATTTTAAAAGTTGAAATAACTCCACTATTGCCATTTTAAAAATAAAAAAAGATAATAAAAAAGTTACACATATTTGGTATCACTGCATCCAAAAAACTCTTATAAATTAAAATATAAAATAATTTATCCCGTATTAATGGTGTTCGATAGCAACAAATTTTCATGGTGCAGAAAATGGCGTCGCGACACAAATTTCAAAGATCAAAAACGGTAAACATAACGAAAACCCTACATTTTTGATGTTGCTGGAATTGTATGAACCTGCAGAATACAGAGAACACATAATTGTGTATGTGTGAACGTATGTTTTTTTTTTTTTACATTTTGGCCCACTTGGAATTTTTTTGCAGTCTCCCAGTATATTCTGTAGTACAGTGAATAACACCTTTAGAAAGTACGTCTTGTCCCACAAAATAAAAGCCTAATATGTCTAGGTAGGTGGAAAAATTAAAAAAAGTTATAGCTCTTGGAAGGATGAAAAAACGAACGTGTCAGCCAAAAAAATGCGAGGTCCTTAATGGGCTAAATAAATCCCGCCCGACACCAACCCTCATTGACCATTTTATTAAAGATATAGATGCAGTGCCGGTAAATCGTAGTCCAGCGAATCTGTCATAGTCCAAAAGGGAATGCTGTAAAGAAAAACAGAATAGCAACTACACAAAATTCCAACTGTTTGTGTGTCTTATGGACACACAAACAGTGTAGTGAATGGTGCAGTCCCGGGGATTCAGTTAATTTTCCGTGATTCCTGGGGCATCCCAAAAATCAGGACTCTTCTTAGCAGTCCCAGGGCAGTGGGACATTGCTCCCAAGTCGGGACGGTTGGGAGGTATGTAAGTGTACGCTGCCACAATACAAGCATCAATATAATCTACATTATAGTGCCCATTTAGTATTCAGATGCCAAGTCAGGTCACCATCACATAACAGTGAATATAGCACTGATTTAACACAGAAGCAAAATAACCACTGACATCCCAGGACTCCTAGGTGATGTATTCTCTGATCAGAGTCATTCTCTTCCCCTTTTCATCTCCATTTGGCCCATAAAACCATGATGACTTCTCCCAGCCACAACTTGTCCTCACTTTTCCAGTATTCCCTATTTGTTCCTACCTCTGTACAAACTCCCCATCCATAGCGACCCAAATGGTAATAATGACCCCCTTGTGCCATTAACAGTAAAATTGCCTCCAGATAGCTATGGGGCTTCCACTTATGCAGCCAATTTTATTCTTTGTTTTTAATATAGTAGGTAGGCACACCCTCAAAATATGTAGTTGATTACATGGATCCTTGTTGTGTAGGTAGGTCCAAATTGAGTAAGTAGGGATATAGGCCCCCTAATTACATAAGTAGGTAGTTATATAGGTCACATTATTAAATAGGTAGGTATAAAGGCGTCTTATTAAGTAGTTAGGTCCCCCCACAGAGTAGGTAGATATATAGACCCCTCATTAAGTACGTTAGTTAGGTAAGTATGGAACCCTTTAGTAGGTAAGTATAAAGGCACCTTATTAAATAGGCAGGTAGTTATATATGCCCTCCGGTTGGTAGGTAGGTAAATAAAACCCTCTGTAATTAAGAATAGTATAACAGTTGTTGTCACGATGGTCAATGGAGAGGATAGTGGATCCACTGGTCACCGATTGGAGTTGGCGTAACCTACACTCGTGGAGCGGAGTCTAAGGGGCCCCTTGTCCTTTCACCGGCGCCCGCAGCAAAGGCGGGAAGGAACTTAGCTTGCCATGGGTAATCCCAGGTCGCTACCTCAACGTTGCCCACGACTGGGGTGACAGCCGAAGTAGTAGGCACGAACAAGCCAGGACACAGAGAGGCACCACAGGGAGGACTGCTGGCCAGGCTGGAACGTTGTACAGCAGATAACGTGTACAGGTGCAATGGTTGGCAGGCAATGCAGAGGATGGAGGAAGAACGTCATGCTATAGCAAACACAATGGATTGGACACCAACAACTGGGGGCGGATAACAGGGATAGTGGCGCCCTTAAGAAGATCTGCAAGAATGGGATTGGAGGAGCAAATATTACCTGTTGCGCGCTGGCCCTATTAAATGCAGGGAACCCCGAGATGTGCGCCGCCCTTGTGGGGGATGATGCAGAGGAGGACCTGTGGAGGAGGAAAGCATGACAGGAAGCAGGTGAGCAAACAGAAGCTTTGGGTGCAGCGCGGGGTATGAGCAGAAGCCGTAGCATTTTCATTGAGGATACCTGGATTCTTTCTTCAGGAAAAAAAGCCCTTCCAATCAATGAGTTAATTATTTACCTTGGACACGCGCCTAAATCAGGACTCTCATTCATTCAATAGGTATCTTCGGTAGGGGAGGTCTATGGCAGGAGAAACTCTTGTGGGAGTAACGGTTGAGAATCAGCGGCTTAAGGAGAGATACGTGAAACGAATTGGAGATACGAAGGGAGGTGGGGTAGCCGGAGTTTTGTAGGATTCGTTGTTGATCGGTGTAGTATGGAGAGAAAGGACAGGTAGCGTGGAGCAAACTTAAAGCTTGGGTACTCGGTAGACGGATGTGCTTGGTGGAGAGATAAGATTCTTCTTCAAGCTGGAAATATGGGTGGTGCTCTCCATCTGTTTACGCTTTTTTTCTTAAATTGTGCAGAAGCTATGGCAGCAGTTTTGACGGACAAGTGCCATATCTTGTACCGGAAGTCGCGGTACTTGGGTATGGCTGCTGGAACTTTGTCGGAAATCGAGGTGTGGTAGAGGAGAAGAGAAGAGGATGCATGCCGAACAAAACCACGTAATAAGGGACTTCCCGGAGGATTCGCTTAGGATGTTATTGTCACGCAATACTAAGCCAGGGGTAGTAGAGGCACCAGTCATCTTGAGGCGGAAGCAACTGGCGCAAATATTTCACCTAAGTATGGTTGACTCGTTCCCACTTGATCCTTGGACTTGGTTGATAGGGCTGATGAGAAGTTCAGTTGAATTTGCAGAAGGGAAACAGTGGGCACGCCAGAAAACGAGAGAAACTGGAAACTCCTCTATCCGAGAACGTGATGGCAGGCATCCGTGGCAGACGAAAGATGATTTCGACGAACAGGGTGGCCACTTGTGGAGCGATGGAAGACCCTGGCAGCGGTCGTGTGAAATGCGCCATTCTTGGAAAATCGGATCACCACGACCCAGATGAACTGAAACACCCATCAGAGGATGGAGGTCCGTATCGAGAAGTCATGGCATTGTGGGTCCAAGGTGGATTTGGTACTGAGTAGGTAACAGGAAACAGAAGGTCACACCGGGAGCTCTTTATTTTTGTGAGCTGTTGGGACAAGCAGCCACAAACGTCTTTAAAGTACTGCGCGAGGTGAGAGGCCACCAGTTAATGCGGGCTATCAGATCAAGGGGACTTGCCGGTATCCGGTGTTGACAGCAATCGAGATGCTTTTGGCCCAGGACAGAACTCGCTCTCACTTAGCGCGGAGAGGCACAAGGTCTTACCGGGAGGATCATTAGCAAAGCTTTATGCCCGCAAATGACGAGTGCGACCAGGTGGGACGAGAATTGCGGGATTGGTGCAGAATCTGCAGGCCTGCGACAAGCCTGGATTATGTGTCCAAATTTGACGTTTTGGCAGCTGTCGGAAGTGCAGGTTAAAGTTGACAGCGAAGGAAGGACACGAGGACCTACGGGCACTGGCGAGTGGTTCAGGTTGGACGACGCCGTCTGCAGGTACAGGAGGTTTTATGGTCCCATATATATGGTTTAATAGGATGAAAGGGCAACACTCCAATAAAGGAATGTCGCCATCCGTAAAGGCCAGTTTAATGGGTCAGACAGTTCTCTGTCCCCGACAGCATAGTTCTCTATGCTGGAGAAAAGGTACGAGTGGAAAAGCCGCAGCGAAAGAACTTGCCATTGGAGGACTTGGAGAAGGACCACCCGGCACGACTGAGGAAGCATCACTTCAAGGTTAGAAAGCTTTTTTCCATATCAGGGCGATGGAGTACTGGGGCAAAATCGAAGGCATATTTATGCGGTTAAAGGCTTCTTCTGTCGGGGGTCAATAGGCCGAGGGTTACTACCCTTCTTGGTGGGTGAGAAGATAGGTGCCACAAGTGTAGAAAAGTGCGGGATATATAAAATTGTCGATAAGAAGAATTAGCAAGCCAATAAAAGCGGTGGTTAGCCGTAGGCCGATGGGACGTGGGCAGTTAGCACAGCTGATAAGTTTCTTGGTCGTCCATCTGAGTGACTTGCGAAACGAGACTAAGTTTTCCCAGGCAAGGGAAGCTGGAGTGCTTGATATAAACACTTTTTCCAATTTTGCATTAGAGATGGTTGCGACAAAGGGGAGTGAGAACCTGACGACATTGAGATCTGATACAGACTCGGGATCCGGGGGTAGATCGGATGTAGTCTAGTAGACCGGAACACACTCATTTAGAAGATCACGAAAGATGTTTTTTCCTAAACTCTTGAAAGACAGCCGGCGCATTCAGTGTCCAAAGGGCGTAAACCAATTATTACAAAATGGCCGTCATGGGTGTTAATGCAGTCTTCCATATCTCCCAGCAGATGCGGTATTAGGTTGTAGGCGCCCGAGATCCGTTTAGAGAAGACTGTGGTCCCGGATTCTGTCAAATAGTTTCGGCAATTAGCGGCAAATGGGTAGAAGTCTTGATGGTGATCTTGTTAAGGGACGGACGATAATCATTACAACGCCGCAGAGATCATCATTCTTTTCAAAAAGAAAAATCCTGCCCCCGCGGGGGAGGAGGACTTGCGAATGATGATAGCCTTTAGCCAGGTCTCCTTTAATGTTATGCCGACATCGCTTCGGTTTCAGCGTCGAGACAGCGGTATATACCTACACGAGGAGGGGAGGTTGCCAGGTGAAGTTCAATAGGGCAATCGTAGGGTCTGTGAGGTGGCAGTACGCTCAGCTTGTTTTCTTGCAGAAACCATCAACAATTCATGGTAGGCACCGGGAGCCAAGGAGCGACGGAACTTGCTGGCCGACGATTAGACACAACCACACAGACGAGAAGGAGGCGAAAAATGCGTGCAGGAGGAGTGACCCGGTGCTCAAGCGTAGTACTTTCACCAGTGTTTCCAGTCATTGTTTGGATTGTGCCTGCATAACAAGGTAAGTCCAGGTGAGCGCACCTAGAAGAGCAGGGTAGTACAAGAAAAAAAATTTTTTTTCCTGATGCGAACCCCAATCCCAAAGGGTAAAGGCGGGTACAAAAGCCGGTTGTGCGGAGATTACCTGCCCAATTACACAAAAAGACGGAAAGAGGCGGGCCAAGGGGAAACCCAAAGGGGTAGGGGGGATTTTGGGAGACCAAAGCAAAATGGATAAAATTACCCGCAAAACCCAATCCATAAAGGGCAGCCACAAAAGGGCTTGAGCCAGATGGTAAAATTTAAAAATTGCCCGTTTTTGTCGGGGTTTGGAGAGGTAAAATCCTTCCCGGGTTTGCCCCCCCCCAAAACCCTGGGGCCCTGGATTTTCCCCGGGACGGTTTGGGAAACCAGTCCCTTAAAAAAGGTTTGCTCAGGGGACCCCAAATAGAGGCACAATCCCATTTTCCTCCCCCCGGGTTTTTTTCCCCTTCAATAGTTTGGGCTCGGTTTTCCCTTAAAAGGGGGTTCCTCTCGAGATGCTGCACAGAGAGGTTGAAGCGGTCGCTAAAAAGGGGGTGAAAGGGGCGGGAACCCCTGGGGGCCGAGAGCATCCAAACCTCGCCGAATTTTCTTTTTGACGCTCAGCAAAATGAACATGATGCGGGGCCGGGGTGAGGGAGGTAAACCAACAGGGGGGGGCCGATCACCCCTGTTTGTTCATTTTTGGATGCCCCCCCGGGCAACCCCTTTCCCAGAAGGTCGGGGACCAGACCTTCATTTTTCCCAAAGGACAGTTCAGAAACGGGGCCCGGAAACTGAAATGCATACTGTCCCACCATGGAACCCCCTTGCCCGAACCAGAAGCGAGGAGGCAGCAGAGGGGGCCACGACCGGGCCCTTTTAAAAATATTTTTACGGAAGGCCCCATGAAGTACCCAAAAGGTTGGCAGTTACTGGGCCCATCGTTCCCACAGGGGGGGGAAACCCCGGCCAGCACTTTATCGGGTAGCAACAAAATATAAGGCCACCTTTAAAAACCCATCTTTAAAACAAAAATGGTTTGGGGAGGAAACCCAAAAATGAAAACGTACCTTGATTCGAAATTCCCTTGGGAGGCCTTGGGTCACCGGGTGTAGCGAGAGGGGGAAACCAAGTGGGAGGGGAAAAGCCACTTGGCAAGGCAGACAGGAACGGACACGGAATGGGACTGGGATGGAAACCGGGTTGGGCGGAGACTCAGGGGAGTTGGGTCATAGATTCTGTAAGCATCACGAAAAAGCCCCCTTTGCGTGCACCCCTGGCATTAAAAAATTCAGCAACGAGACTACTCGGAAACCGGCAGCACGGGTTCGGCGGGATCCCCGGCCCAGTTTTTACTGTCACGATGGTCAGTTTGGGGAGGATATGGATCCCCCTGGGCCCCTTCAGGGGGTTGGCGTAAGGGGGCCCCTTTTCTTACCCGGGGCCCCCCGCAAAAACGGAAGGGTACTGCGGGGAACCCCGCAGGGTAACCCAAGGCGCTACCCCCAAATTTTGGGGCCCCCGCGGGGAAAAAGCCGAAGTAGTAGGCACGGAACAAGCCAGGACACAGAGAGGCACCACAGGAGGACTGGCAGGCACGGCTGGAACGTTGTCAGCAGATAAACGTGAACAGGTAGCAATAGATGCAGGCAATGGCAGAGGAGGTAGGAAGATGTATGCAAGAAGCAAACACATGGATTTGACACCAACAACTGGGCGCGGATAACAGGAAGTGGCGCCCTTAAGAAGCTCCTGCAAGAATGGGATTGGAGGAGAAATATTACCTGTTGCGCGCTGACCCTTTAAATGCAGGGAACCGACGTGCGCGCGCCCCTAGTGGGGAGGAAGATGCAGAGGAGCGCACCTGCTGAGGAGGAAGCATGACAGGAGCAGGTGAGCAAACAGCAGCCTTGGGTGCAGCGCGCGGATGAGCAGCAGCCAGGTAACGGACGTGCTTGCGGCCTGGAAGTCGGACCGCAGCGCGAGCCGTTACAGTTGTCTTACTAAGTAAGGGCACTGTGTGAAAAAGTAATTGCCCCCTGAACCTAATAACTGGCTAGGCCCCCTTTAGCCGCAACAACTGCAATCAATCAACTGCAATTAGTGTTTTACAATGCTCTGGAGGAATTTTGACCCACTCATCTTTTCAGAATTGTTGTAATTCATCCAAATAGGAGGGTTTCCAAAAATGAACCACTTTTTAAGGTTATTCCACAGCATCTCAATCAGATTAAGGTCAGGACTTTGACAAGGCCACTCCAAAGTCTTAATGTTGTATTCTTAAGCTCTTCAGAGGTGGACTTGGTGTGCTGGTGTGTTTTGGATCACTATCCTGCTGCAAAACCCAAGTGTGCTTCAGCTCAAGATCACAAATAGATGGCCTGACATTCTCCTTCAGGATTTGTTGGTAGACTGTGTTGTCTATACGCCAGATGTAATAGGACTTACACCTTCCAAAAAGTTTGTTGCTTCAGTCCACAGAATCTTCTACCAAAAGTCTTCAAGATGGCAAAACTGAAATGAGCATTTATGTTCTTTTTGGTTTACATCTTGGAACTCTGCCATGCAGGTCATTTGCACAGTCTCTTTCTTATGGTCATGAACATTGACCTAAACTGAGGCAAGTGAGGCCTGCAGTTCTTTGGATGTTGTTGTGGGGTGTTTTATCACGTCTCTGATGAGTCGTCATTGCACTCTTGGGGTAATTTTGGACGGCCGCCACTTCTTGGAAATTTCACCACAGTTCCATGTTTTCTCCACTTGGTGATAATAGATCTCACTGTGGTTCTCTTGAGTCCCAAAGTTTTAGATGGCTTTATAACCTTTTCCAGACGATAGATCTCAATTACTTTGTTTCTCATTTGTTCCTGAATTTATTTGGATCTCCCCATGACGTCTAGCTTTTGAAGATCTTTTGGTCTACTTCACTTTGTCAGACAGGTCCTTACTTGAGAACATGTGTGGCAGTAATCAGGCCTGGGCGAGGCTAGGGAAATTGAATTAAGCTTCCCAAAGATGTGAGAAAACACAGTTCATTTATGTTTTAAGGGGGAGGGGGCAATCACCTTTTCAAACAGGGCCCTATAGGTTTTGATTACTTTTTCCCTTAATAATAAAGACATTAATTTAAAAACTGCATTCTGAGTGTTACTTGTTGTCTAATATTTACATTTGTTTGATGATCTGAAACATTTAAGTGTGATAAACATCAAAAAGGTTAAGAAATCAGGAAGGCGGCAAATACTTTTTCACACCACTTTGGGCGGGGGGGGGGGGGGCTAGGGGCTATATATTGACCTATATACCTACCTTTTTACTGTGGGAGACTATAAAAACTACCTACAGCGGGCCATATAGTCCTGTCTACATAATGGATTGCTGGCTCAATAGACGTCAAGGGGTACTTCAGGTGCGGACACTTCAAGGCACACCAAAGGATCAATCTGATAAGCTTTGTCACATTAAAAAAATTCCAAATTAGGGATTTTGTGAATTGTAATTCATCTAATCTGTAAGATAACTTGCACTTGCCAATTAGAAAATATTGGCAAAATTTCAAGACCCTGGAAACAGTGTATTTTAGAACAGATTGGCGACATTAGGAATGAAAGGGATACATCAGTTGCCAGACATCTTAATCTGGTCCATGGGGGTAACAACCACGACATCAGGTTTGATGCCTTGGAATTATTTTGTCTGTCACCGAGGGGAGGAGATGTGGACAAATATGTGTTGCAAAGTGAATGCAAATGGATTTTTCATTTTGGAACACTATATCCACATGGTCTCAATGAGCAACATAATTTCAACTGTTTTATTTGACCTGTCTGCTCTGTCCCCCAATCGTTCTCCCTTGGTCTGTGTGAGAATTGAGATTTACTCTATCCAGTTGGGCTTCATTTGTCCAATAAGGACAGCCAACATTTCTATATGTTTTCTATTGAGCCTAATTTTGCTAAGTATCATTTATATGGTCTGGTCTGAATAAACGGGGCCGTAATTCCTTTATCTTTATCTGTATACTTAACAGTGCAAGTACCGTGGTTACCTTAGATGAGCGGGTGCTTTCGGCTCTTACATTGCAGTATGCTATGTCATCTCGATCAGCGGTGCCCACATTGGCATCTGATGAGGTGCGGACGCATCGCTCGCTAAGCATCTGGTCTCTGTGGTTACAGGATGCACCTCTTAGATGTCACAGGCTGGAAACTTAAAGAAGCACATGCGAGCAGTGCTGAGCAGAGCCCAGAAACTTGGGCTCTGTGATGCAGCTGAGGAGTGTAGCACCGTGAACCGGGACCCTCTCATGTCTATCCTGAGGGATTTAAGTCTGCTTCTAATCACTGTATGTATTAGTGCAGCCTGCACTTAGGGGTGTAACCTTAATGTATTGGTCAGTAACACTACCTTTTGGAATGGCCACTGCCACTTTTCTGTAAGTAATATACTAATTAACCCCATGGGAGACATATTTTGTCCATAAACTGTGGAGTTTTTTCTCCAGGGGGTTTTCATTGATTAGACTTATTTCCAGTTTCAGGGTATGGCTGCAGTTACACAATAACATACAGTTTTTTGGTCTCAGTATTTCCCCTGATTAATTCCTATTTGTACCTAAGGGAAAGAAAAGCGTCGGGTTTGAGGGTTTGATATGATGTATTTCTGACCGGGACGCTGTTCCTACTTGGATATTTACTGGTCACCCATGTTTCTATACTGAATGTATCTAAAATTATCTGTCGGTGTAGAGTATTACAGTACTAAGCGTGTACTAGGGCCCATTAGTTATAGGCTCCTGGTGGGACCGTCCTTATCGGGACGATGTCTGCTGCAATTATAAGGTAGGCAGACACTAGTGTAGGGATAATTAGGGACAGCAACCTTTGACCTTGCTTTCCTTATCTCGTTCACAGTATTCTCTTTTGGATATGCAGTTCTAGTATTTTAGTATTTTCTGTATACTGTGTGACTTGCTATTTATCTTTTATACTTGATCTCCACATGATGTCTACCTTTTGAGGATCTTTTGGTGTACTTCACTTTGTCAGACAAGTCCTATTTAAGTGCTTCCTTACTTGAGAACAGGTGTGGCAGTAATCAGGTTTGTGGTAGGCTAGGGAAATTGAACTAAGCTTCCGAAAGATATGAGAAAACACAGTTCATTTATGTTTTAAGGGGGAGGGGGAAAATTACTTTTCCACACAGGGCCCTGAAGGTTTTGATTACTTTTTCCCTTAAAGGGGTTTTGCCACCATGTAATGTTGACGTGGGAACCTCCAAAATGGGTATTTAATCACTTTTCTAAATATATGTGATTAAAAAAGTGAAAACTCTGAGAGCTACAGCATTTCTCAACCCCCTTGGTTACCACAAAGCTTCCCCTAGTCACGACCCAGAGCTGAAAGGCCGCGCTTGCGTGAATCACTTCTTATCTGATGACAGGCAGAATGAAATGGTCTTTTAAGGCACCGGGTAGCAATATGTTCTCTTTTGTATACAGAATAACTAGCTGTAGTGTTATTAGATCCCTGCTTTATCTGATAAAAAGAAGCTTTCAATCTGCTGTTTAGAATAGGTGCCTCTTTTGTATACAGAATTCACAAGTTATAGTTTGATTATTTGAGTGAACATGTCACAGGATCCGTTATGCAGGCTCTGTGCTCTGGCTGTGTGTGTCTGTGTGCGTCTCTGTGTCTTGATGCGTGATTTGTTTACATTACATAAGCTGCTTAGCAGATAAGGTTTCTCCTGACAGTGCTGTCTGAGGCTCTGTGTCTTGCTGTATTGAATCCACTCTTGTACTGTTTATTAGTTCACTTAAGTTTTGAGACGCTCCCTTTGGATTCCTCACTCCCCCCTCCCCTCTCCCTCTCTCCCCTGCAGCTTCATGACTCAGCGTGACTTGTTGACATCTTGCTCTCATACTGAACGGAGGTCAGTACTTGGTCTGGTGGCAAATCCCCTTTAATAATAACGAACTTCATTTAAAAACTGCATTCTGTGTGTTACTTGTGTTATGTTTGTCTAATGTTTACATTTGTTTGGTGATCATTTAAGTGTGACAAACATCCAAAAGGTTAAAGGGGTTTTGCCACAATGTAATGTTGATGTGGGATCCTCTAAAATGGGTAATCACTTTTCTAAATATATGTGATTAAAAAAGTGAAGCCTTTGAGAGCTACAGCTTTCTTTATATGCCCTTAGTTTCCTGACAGCTTACATTAGACACGACCAGGACACTGACAGGAGCTGATCTGGCCAGGCTTGCGTGTTTGCACTTCTTATTTAATGACAGGGAATATGAAGAAGCTTGCAAGGGACTGTGGAGAAAGATCCTGTGTCTTTTGTATAGAGAATCCACTGGTTGTAATGTAATTATTTGAGTAAACATTGCAGACTCTCTCTGCTTCCTGGCTCTGCACAGCCCCCACTCCCTCTTCCCCCTGCGGCCATCCATGACGCTGCATGCTTTGTTTATCTTCTCTCCTGAGCAGATAAGAGGTAAGGAACTCACTTCTTGGCAAAACCCCTTTAAGAAATCAGGAAGGTGCAAATACTTTTTCACACCACTGTACCTTTCCATATTTTTTTTTGTGGGGGGCTATATATCGACCTTTATTCCTACCTCTCTACTGTGTAATACTATAAAAACTAACTACAGGGGCCATATATACCTGTCTACATAAAGAGGGGGCCTATATAACATCTACCAAGGGTACCTATTGAGGAGACCTTTATACCTGTCTACCTACTGGGTGGTCTATATACCTATCTACCAAGTGTACCTATATACCACCTACTAATGGGAATTATATACCTACCTATCAAGGGGCTATATGCCTATCAACCTACCTACCCCTACTAGGGGGATCTATATACCTCCATACCTAATGGAGGCCTATATAGGAACAATGAGTGACTACCTATCCCACCTCGGGTTGTTGACCCATAGAGAGTGAAGCCAGGTGAAGGATCTCTGCACCATCCTTGGCAGTTTTGAAAAAGCCATCAAAATGGTCAGTCAGGACGATGGCATTGTCAGCATGACCACTGTGGTTATATTTTTACTGGAACAAACATTAGGCACTCTGCTGCAGCAGGTTCCAGGAGTGATGGAGGAGGAGGCGTACACAGAGCCTTCCTTGCCAGAGGATATAGAAGGCCCGACTGTTTCACAATTATATAATTCTTCTTTAGGCAGTGGTTCAAGCAGGGGCGTTGCTAGGGTCCTAAAACATCCGGGGCTCGGGCCCTTTGTGTTTTTCTGGGTAGGCTGGGTTACACGACATTTTTCGCTCTCATTGTATGAACTGCGGATGTTTTTTTACAGAGAAAAACCTTCTGTTCCTGTCACTAATTTTCTGCACATTCACCAATCAGATCCGTCCATCTCCTCAGCAGTCACTGTACATGTAAAAATCACCAATGACAAATTTACTTTTTCAGATACTTCTCACCTTCAATATGACAATACCCCTAAACAGCACCAAAACATACACGATACATGGAGCAAATCTACCAGACAAGTGATTGGTACTAAAACCCTCCTACAAAACAAGACCCCAATACTTTACTACTAAGGCTCAAATAATCCTGCCAGACCCACATTGTGACTATCAAGCTGTACACAGGCTCTGGAAGACATATACCACTGCCATATAGTGACCATATAGTGGTAGTTTACTAGTTGTATGTAGACGCTCTGCAGACATATAAGTGATTACACTGCAGTTACATTTAGTGACTCACAGGAGACGTCTTTCTGATCAGCGTCGTTCACCTTCCGTTCTCTTCTCCATCCGGTTCTCACCTTCATGCCGATTGCTCCCGGCCAATACTTGTCCCTGAGGATTTGGACACAAATATCTTAGAATCCTCACATTTCCAGCAACTCCTTAATTATAGGTATAGCAGTCCCCTCAGTTAGGTATATGGGGACCACAGGCAGGTATATGGGGCCACAGGCAGGTATTAGGGGGGCCCAGGCAGTATATAGGGGGCACAGGCAGTATATAGGGGGGCACAGGCAGTATATGGGGGGCACAGGCAGGTATATAGGGGCACTGAGGCAGTATATGGGGCACTGAGGCAGTATATGGGGGCCACAGGCAGGTATATGGGGCCAAAGGAAGTATATAGGGGCACTGAGGCAGTATATGGGGCCACAGGCAGTATATGGGGGCACTGAGGCAGTATATAGGGGCCACAAGAAGGTATATAGGGGCACTGAGGCAGTATATGGGGGCACTGAGGCAGTATATAGGGGCCACAAGAAGGTATATAGGGGCACTGAGGCAGTATATGGGGGCACTGAGGCAGTATATGGGGGCCACAGGCAGTATATGGGGGGCACAGGCAGGTATATAGGGGCACAGGCAGGCATATGGGGGCCACAGGCAGGGATATGGGGGCCACCGGCAGGCGTATGGGGGCCACAGGCAGGCGTATGGGGGCCACAGGCAGGTATATAGGGCCACAGGCAGGGATATGGGGGCCACAGGCAGGCATTATAGGGGCCACAGGCAGGCATTATAGGGGCACAGGCAGGCATTATAGGGGCACAGGCAGCATATGGGGGCCACAGGCAGGGATATGGGGGCCACAGGCAGAATATGGGGGCCACAGTCAGGCATTATAGGGGCACAGGCAGCATATGGGGGCCACAAGCAGGGATATGGGGGCCACAGGCAGGGATTATAGGGGCCACAGGCAGGCATTATAGGGGCACAGACAGGGATATGGGGGCCACGGGCAGTATATGGGGGCCACAGGCAGTATATGGGGGCCACAGGCAGGCATTATAGGGGCACAGGCAGCCATTATAGGGGCACAGGCAGGGATATGGGGGCCCCAGGCAGGGATATGGGGGCCACAGGCAGTATATGGGGGCCACAGGCAGTATATGGGGGCCACAGACAGGGGTAGAGGGCCACAGGCAGGCATTATAGGGGCACTGAGGCAGGTAAACGCTTTAAAAACAACAACATTCATACTCACCTTAACTCCCCCGGCGAGCGCGCTCCTCTACTGTCCTCTTCAGCCGCGTGCTCCTCCGGCAGCTCCTCGGGCGCACGGCCTATGACGCGCTATGCGCCCAAGGACAGGCAGCGTCGCGATGACATCACATCATCGCGACGCTGCCGGCTGAGGCGCACGGGGCCGCGGCGGGTCCTCAGCGCTGTGAGGACCCGGCGGCCTCTCGGTGTCGGACCTGCGGGTCCGACACTGTCTGCGGGGCAGGGAGCGCTCGCTCTCTGCTCCGCAGAAGCCCGCGGCTGTGTGTGCGTCCAGCGGACGCACATGCAGCTAAAGGGCCAGTCGGTGCTCCAGGCCCAGGGCAGAGGCCTGGAGCCCGGGAGACTCGGGGCACAGGGTGTTTTATTCGGGGCCCGAGCCCCGAAGAAAACAGCCTAGCAACGCCCCTGGGTTCGAGGGCGGATACAGGACGGCAGTTCAGCTCACAGAGTAGAGCGCATGATGCTAGCCAGAGCTCTGATGACAGTCAGCATGAGGAACTGGAGGAGGACGATCAGGCAGGGGTGGACACCACCAGTACTGATTACCCTTTAGGGGTAAGAGGTTGGCACAGATTACAGAAGGAGGAGAAAGAGAAGAAAGATCCCATGAGTGCCCTCGACCCCGAGGGTTGGGAGATCATGGCAGTATCTCACACATGAGTGCTTGGATGCTACATTACCTGTAACATGATCCACGCATCAAGAAAATCAAAATAAACATCGGTTACTGGGTGGCCACCCTACTTAATCCACATTACAAGACAAAAGTGAGCACTTTCCTTCCACCCAGAGACGTTGACAGTAGAATGCAGGATTTTGAGACAGTGCTCATTAACCAACTTGAGACATCTTTTACGTCTTCTTCACATTTTAATGTCACGGTGGAACAATGTCAGCAACGCAGCAGCAGTAGAACGGCAGGTAGCCGCAGCAGGCAGTGTGGCAGAAGCCTACTGGGTAAAATTTTTTTATCCATGTTTACCACCTCACCAACGCCTGCAAGGCAGGGCAGCATTCAGACACACAGAGACCGCCTTAAGACCATAGTCCATGCAGGGCTGAGACAAGGCATTTTGGTGCCATAGGCAAGTAGGCCAATGTCACCCCCCCCCCCCTTTCAAACCCCCTCCCCTCAAAAAAAAAAAAATCCCAAGCCATAACCTAGCACACACTGCCTGCGCCCTCCCCCCAAAAAAAACACAATTCATCACGCGGAGGAGTTAGTAGGCTCAGTTAGATTGTATTTATTTAGGTTGATATGTTGTGGATGTAAACCCCATACAAATAGGTATAAAGACAGTTTTCTACAGATGGATGATGTCTCTGATTGTGCTGTGGCCTAGGATCATATTGCGCGGCCTGTATTACTTCCCTTCTCCCTGAATAATGCAGCTCTCTCATTATAGCTCCCCCTCTCCCACTACAGCCCCCATCTCACTATCCTCCCTCTTCCACTACAGCCCCCATCTCACTATCCCCCCTCTCCCACTACAGCCCCCATCTCACTATCCCCCCTCTCCCACTACAGCCCCCCCCCACTACCACTACAGCTCCCCCTCTCACTATCCCCCCTCTCCCACTACAGCTCCCCCCCTCTCACTATCCCCCCTCTCCCACTACCGCTCCCCCTCTCACTATCCCCCTCTCCCACTACAGCTCCCCCCTCTCACTATCCCCCTCTCCCACTACAGCTCCCCCATCTTACTATCCCCCTCTCCCACTACAGCTCCCCCCTCTCACTATCCCCCTCTCCCACTACAGCTCCCCCCTCTCACTATCCCCCTCTCCCACTACAGCTCCCCCTCTCACTATCCCCCCTCTCCCACTACAGCTCCCCCTCTCACTATCCCCCCTCTCCCACTACAGCTCCCCCTCTCACTATCCCCCCTCTCCCACTACAGCTCCCCCTCTCACTATCCCCCTCTCCCACTACAGCTCCCCCTCTCACTATCCCCCTCTCCCACTACAGCTCCCCCTCTCACTATCCCCCCTCTCCCACTACAGCTCCCCCCTCTCACTATCCCCCCTCTCCCACTACAGCTCCCCCCTCTCACTATCCCCCCTCTCCCACTACAGCTCCCCCCTCTCCCACTACAGCTCCCCCCTCTCACTATCCCCCCTCTCCCACTACAGCTCCCCCCTCTCCCACTACAGCGCCCCCTCACTATCCCCCCTCACCCACTACAGCTCCCCCATCCTCCATGACAGCTCCCCCCTCTAAATATCCCCCCTCTCCCACTACAGCTTCCCCCTCTCACTATCCCCCCTCTCCCACTACAGCTCCCCCTCTCACTATCCCCCCTCTCCCACTACAGCTTCCCCCCTCTCACTATCCCTCCTCTCCCACTACAGCTTCCTCCTCTCCATGACAGCTCCCACACCCTCCATGACAGCTCCCCCACCCTCCATGACAGCTCCCCCATCCTCCATGACAGCTACCCCATCCTCCATGACAGCTCCCACATCCTCCATGACAGCTCCCCCATCCTCCATGACAGCTACCCCATCCTCCATGACAGCTCCCCTACCTTCCATGACAGCTCCCCCACCTTCCATGACAGCTCCCCATCCTCCATGACAGCTCCCCCATCCTCCATGACAGCTCCCCATCCTCCATGACAGCTACCCCATCCTCCATGACAGCTCCCACACCCTCCATGACAGCTCCCCCATCCTCCATGACAGCTACCCCATCCTCCATGACAGCTCCCACACCCTCCATGTCAGCTCGTCCACCCTCCATGACAGCTCCCCCATCCTCCATGACAGCTCCCCCATCCTCCGTCACAGCTCCCCCATCCTCCGTCACAGCTCCCCCGTCCTCCGTCACAGCTCCTCCTTCCTCCGTGACAGCTCCCACACCCTCCATGACAGCTCGCCCACCCTCCATGACAGCTCCCCCCATCCTCCATGACAGCTCGCCCACCCTCCATGACAGCTCCCCCATCCTCCGTCACAGCTCCCCCTTCCTCCGTGACAGCTCCCCCATCCTCCGTGACAGCTCCCCATCCTCCCTGACAGCTCCCCCACCCTCCGTGACAGCTCCCCCATCCTCCATGACAGCTCCCACACCCTCCATGACAGCTCCCCCACCCTCCATGACAGATCCCCCATCGTCCATGACAGAACCCCCACATTCCATGACAGCTCCCCCCATCCTCTACATAGACAGCTCCCACCACCCTCCCCCAAGACAGCTCCCCCACCCTCCATGACAGCTCCCCCATGCTCCTCCATGAACCGCTCCCACACCCCTCCATTACATCTCCCCCCATCCTCCATGACAGCTCCCCCCTTTCCATGATAGCCCCCCAGCAGTAATTACCCCCACCCCACACACAGTTAACCACTCACCTATCCTAGTGAGCACCTGCAGTCTTCAGCTCTCACTGCTCCGCTGGGGACAGGGGGCCGAAGCTCTGCCCACCCTTCCCAGCATACACTGGGCGCTCATGTGACAGGAAGTTGTCACAGGGTGCAGACATGTTAGGAGAGATGGATTGTAATCTCTCCTAACTAGTCCACTGCACAGTTGCCCCTGTCGGCTTCCCTACCTCCTCCCCCTCCCCTCCGGCGCCTGGAGGAAGGAGGGGGGGCGGAGGGAATCCACTTAGCTGCCGGCTGTATAGAGACAGCCGGCAGTGCTGCAATGTATGGAGCTGGCTCAGCTTCTGAGCCAGCTCCATGCCTGCGCCCCCTAGTGGCAGGCAGAGGGAGGCGCCCTAGGCGACGGCCTCTGTTCGCCTCCCCAGAGTCCCGCCCCTGAGTCCATGACTACCTGTGGCTCAACACCAATGTTTTTGGACTTGCTGTATGAATGGCCTGAGCTTGCTCGACACACCATTGAAGTTTTATTCTGCCCAGAAGCCAGCGTTATCTCGGAACGCACATTCAGCACAGGTGGCGGGGTGATAACTGACAGACGTATCCGTCTTTCCCCTGACAATGTGGATCGTTTGACATTTATCAAAATGAATCAAGCCTGGATCTCTGACGATTTTTTTGCCCTGGTTGCCGTGTCACTGACTAGAAAACTGTAGCACGTCTGCTTGACAATGTGAAATACACATTCCATCAGTCATGTATTAACATCAGTCATTCACCAGTAATCAGTCAGTCTGCCATAAGTCATCTATTAAGTGTTTCAGGGCCCCATACAGCCAAATCAAATGGGACACCCACCCATTACTAGTGCCTATTTGTTTACATATTTGTGAGCCCCTTTTTGATTTTTTGATTACTTGAATAAAGGAGATTTTACGTTGGATTTGGTGAGTGCCACCGCCATCTCTTTCTTTATATTTGGCCATTTCCAATACCGGTGTCTTCTTACGTGTCAAAGGGGCCCCGTAGCAGCTGCTACTGCTGCACCTCCTTTAGCTACGCTGTCCTCATCTTTTCAGTTAGCCATTGAAAGGAATGAATTATTTTAGCGTCTCAATTTTTTTCTGTGACCCTTGGTGCCAAATTTTCTTCACTAACTTGTTCCACGTATCCAGTTTACTCTTCTGGATGGTAATTACAGTCTCTCCTCACCTGAATAGGTATAAAAATTAACCTGAACATCTTCTCCCATTGACTTTAATGGGGTTCGAAGTTGGAGTTCGACTCGAACTTCGACCCGAACTTCTTAAAGTTTGCGATTAGACATGAACTTTTTAGGGCTCGCTCATCACTAGCCTTGACCATAGTGGAGAGGTTGGAGTGGGATTGATTGAGTGTGTGGACAGGTATCTTTTACACAGGTAATGAGTTCAAACAGGTGCAATTAATACAGGTAATGAGTGCACATTAGGAGGGCTTCTTAAAGCAAAACTAACAAGTCTGTAAGAGCCAGAATTCTACCTGGTTGGTAGGTGATCAAATACTTATTTTGAGCAATAAAATGCAAATTAATTATTTAAAAATTATACAACGGATATTTTTTTAGATTCTGTCTCTCACAGTTGAAGTGTACCTATGATAAAAATTAAAGACCTTTCCATTCTTTGCAAGTAGGAAAACTTGTAAAATCGCCAGTGTATCAAATACTTAGTTTCCCCACTGCATTTATTTTTTTTTATCTTGATGAATTTAAAGTTTTGTTTTATAGACTTGCAGTTCTGTGATAGAATGGCTTTGTTATGTGGTCTTTGGCTATTCAGGATCTGGTTATGCTCACTGACATATGTTTACTAACATAGACATATCAGGGACGGCCACAGGTTCTCTTTAAAAGAACCATTTTATTATTTTAACCTATTTATACTGTTATGAAACTGCCACTTACTTGCAGTAAGGTCATATTAATTAAGCAGGTTATACTGGACTGCGTGTGCTTCCTCTGTTGCACCACACCTTCCTTGTGCAGTGGTCAACGCCTAATCTACCCCCCTCCCCCTCCGCTTTATGACTTTGCCTGCCACTTCATATTGGTCCCCTCTGTAATGGCTGAAATGCCAAAGCAATCTTACACAAAAGACACAGTAGCACTCAGAGAACTCTAAGACATACATATGTTAAATACATTTTTTGCATTGCACTACTGCTATATTTAGAATCCAGCTTTATTCTGCTCTAATTAAAAATAGACAGATGGACAGATGGGAGGAAAACACAACCAAAATGGAGGCAGCAACACCTCCAAATGTACAATGTGAAAAATAAAGGTAGTCAACACATCCAAATAAAATAAAATACAGTGGTCCCTCAAGTTGCAAAGGCCTCAGGATTAGTGTTGAGCGATTTTTATCGACAAAGTTGAAATCGGCAAGGTTTTTATGGTGATCGAAATTTCCAGATCATGCGATAATAGAGGTTAATATCTGTGCATCATCTATTAAGATCGCGCCTTTTTCTGCGCTTCCTGTAAATTTTGGTGCCAGCAAATCAGATTACAGAATAGAGCAGGGTGAGATGTGTGTGCGACGTCATGACTGGGATGTGTATGGTTGCGATTGGCTGGAAAAATCACATGACCTCGTTTTACATAGAACAGCGTTTCCTGTTTCAGCCTCAGTGTCTCTCAGCGTCTCATAGGGATAGGACCTGCGCTCTGCCTGTGGCCAAACAGCTCAGCGAAATTAGTCTATTTCTGCACAGAGAAACCTCTACTATTAGCTGTGATCCTTCCAATTTAGTTAGATTAGAGATTTGAAGATTTTATGTAGTTAGCTAGAGAATTTTAAAGCAGCATCTACCACTGTAAATTCACGGCGGGGGGAGCAGGGGGAGGCCCCGCGGGCGAACACAGACAAGCTCTATCTATAAAGAACACTGGATAAAGTTCACCAAGACTTAGTGTAGACATTGTAGTGGAATATCTTTATTATTATTGTTCATTGACGCAGCATCCACGTAAATCTTAAAACAGCAATTCTATATTCACCACAGGTGAATTGAAAGGTGCAAAAAATATCGTTTATTATATCAAAACATAACAGTTACGTGTTTTTTGACTTTTGCTCTCCCTTTATTGTTCATTGACGCAGCATCTACGTAAATCTTAAAACAGCAATTCTATATTCACCACAGGTGAATTGAAAGGTGCAAAAAATATCGTTTATTATATCAAAACATAACAGTTACGTGTTTTTTTGACTTTTGCACACCCAGGTTTGTTCATTGACGCAGCTTCCACGTAAATCTTAAAACAGCAATTCTATAGTCACCACAGGTGAATTGAAAGGTGCACAAAATACCGTGTATTATACGAAAACATAACAGATACGTGTTTTTGACTTTTGCGCACCCAGCTTTGTTCATTGACGCAGCATCCACGTAAATCTTAAAACAGCAATTCTATAGTCACCACAGGTGAATTGAAAGGTGCAAAAAATACTGTGCAATATACGAAAACATAACAGATACGTGTTTTTTGACTTTTGCGCACCCAGCTTTGTTCATTGACGCAGCATCCACGTAAATCTTAAAACAGCAATTCTATAGTCACCACAGGTGAATTGAAAGGTGCAAAAAATACCGTGTATTATACGAAAACATAACAGATACGTGTTTTTTGACTTTTGCGAAACCCAGCTTTGTTCATTGACGCAGCATCCACGTAAATCTTAAAACAGCAATTCTATATTCACCACAGGTGAATTGAAAGGTTCTGTGACTTTTATAACCTAAGTGTGTTGCCTAAGATGTAGCACGTTTCCATTTGACTGTTGTGGATGGTAATTTCAGCTTCTCCAGCCTTGTTTGGGTGTAATAATGAAGGTGTTGTTGCTCTCCCATAGACTTTAATGGTAAACTCTCATAATCGATGCTCACTATCGAAAAACCTTATCGATAGCGGCCGACTATCGACTATCGCTCGATCTCGATAGCCAACGCAATCGCTCAACACTACTCAGGATCAGTGGTGGAACTACCGTCATAGCATCCGTAGAAGTTGCTATGGGACCTGGCACCGCATCCTGCTTTAGAATGCCCATAACCTCTGTCCAGAGCGTCTCGAGATACGTAAATAGTTAAAGCGCTTAGAGTAGAGCGCTGCCAACACTCTGTAATGGTTCCTATCTACCTACCTACTTAGGACCCAACTTACCTACCTGGAGCCCACCTACCTTACTGGGGCTCACCTACAACTTACCTAACTAGGACCCACCTACCTACCTGGTGTCCACATACCACTACCTACTTGGCGCCCACCCACCCACCTCGAGAAACAATGTTTGTTCTGCATAGACAAAACGTTTTTTTTTTTTTTTTAAATCAGCATTGGTGCACGCTTGTGTGGCAATAAAATGCAAACACAATTCATTATCAGCAGCACACTACTAGCACTAGAAAACAATCAAAAAGAACATAGGAATTTTTGAAAAGCATTTCTGCTACTTTGAATACTTGAAAAATTTTAGGTTCTTAGTGTACATTTCCGATCAAAACTGTCCACTTGCCACACCAGTATGCACCTATGTTAATTTTTTCAAAAAATGTGCGCTAAGAACCTCAAATATTTCAAGTATTCAAAGTAGCAGAAATGCTTTTCCAAAATTCATTTGTTCTTTTTAATTGTTTATTAGTGCTAGTAGTGTGCTTCTAATGCTGAATTGTGTTCACGTACCTACCTGGGGCCCACCTACCACTTACCTACCTGGCGCCCACCTACCATCTATCTACCTGAGGGCTCTGTTTGACTACCTAGTTACTAACCTGGGGCTTTGCCTACCTACATGAGGCATCGCAGCTGTCTTCCTATCTACCTGGAACCTTACCTGCCTACAAAACTACATACCTGGGGCTTTGACAACCCACCTGAAGCCTTTTCTATGTATATACCTGGGGCCTTTCCTAGCTGGGGTCTTACCTACTGTTGGCCCAACCTACCGGGGTCTTACCACATAATGGATAGCCTATCTACCTAGATACCGAGTGTGGGTGGGCCTACCTATCTAATAGCATGGGTTTGGCTAACTAATTTGGGGTCCTATATCCTTAATTAAGGTTACATATCTAAAAGGTGGTCTACGTATCTGTCATATTCAGTATTCATGCTGCCCTAGACAGATAGCTGTCAGTCAAATGCTGATTAGTGTTTTTGCATTTTACAGGTGTTCCCGTTGGACTACATCAGACTTGTTGGATCCAGATCTTTAATAAAATGGTCAGTGAGGGATGTTGTTGGGGAGTGTTTTTTGTGTTGTTTTGTTGTATTTTTTACCACAAATATTCCAGTGCTAGTAATACAGGTGTCTGTCAGAACCTCTATTACTAACACTGGAATAAAATGGTAAAAAAATACAACAAAACAACACCAAAAACACTTTATTTAAATAAACACTCACAGACAACATCACTCATTGATCCTTTTTATTAAACAAATGGATTCAATGCTGGACAGACATGGTCAAGATGAGTGCATCATAATACAACGGGGAAATCTGTAGGAAAAACAGAAAAACTACAAAAAGTATGACAGTACTAAACGCCATCCCCTGAAGATCATGTCTACGGATAATATTCTGGCTGCAGGGAAAGAAGTTTGGAGTGAAGAACATGATTCTAAGGGATACAGGCCATAGCCATAGCACAACCTTAAGGGGGTTAGTCCTCATTTCCACCCCCATCCCCTTAGGAGACTGTACCTCTAAACCATGGCCTGTTATTGCTCTCCCACCCATGGGAAGTCTGTACAGAGGTGAGAGACAGTGAGGGAGGTCCTGTAAAAGTGAAGATTTTAAGTTATTAAGTTATTTAAGTTACATCTGCAGGGACGAGTGGTGGCCAGGAGAAGTCATAAAGGTGTTCTGGACTGGATGGAGAAGACAAGGGAATGAGAATGACTCCTCAGATAAATGTCCCCTGTGAGTCACTGGATGTAACTGCACTGTAATCACTTATATCTCTGCAGAGCCTGTGTACACTGATATCTACCACTGTAAGGTCACTGTATGGTGGTAATATATAGTCTGCAGAGCCTGAGTACACTCGATTCTACCACTATACCGCGGTAATATTGGTCTTTGTATACTGGTCTTTATTCAGTAATAGTATAGATGTATTATACAGTCACTATGTGGTGGTAATTTGTGGTTGTGTTCTGGCGGTATACTCGGATCCTTATGTAATAGTGTTATTGGTAATGTTGGTCTTGTTCTTCTTGTTTGTGATTGGTAGCACTATGATGGTGATATGTATGGTGAAGTGTTTGCTCCTTGTATTATCTAGTAAATGCCTAACTACAGCTACTGGTAAATATTCATGGTTGGTGGAGAGGATGGCAGGAGGGAGGGGGCCCATTGAAAAGTTTGTTATGGGGCCAAGTCTTCTCTAGTTACACTCATGCTCAGGATATAATGTTTCCACCATACAATTCTCATTCCTTGGATATAATATCAGGAAACCACACACACCATACAACGTCACAGAAACTGCTAATCCGCAGCTCATGTTATTGACTGTAAGATCCAACCAATTATTGTGAACATTTTACTTGTAAAACATCTGTAGTTTCTTTGGCCGTGGCGAGGCCTGTTCTGAGTGGAACCTGTTTTGTTAAACCGCTGCATAGTCTTGGCCACAGAGCTGCAGCTCAGTTTCAGGGTGTTGGCAATCTTCTTATAGCCTAAATCCTCAGTCAGTTCTTTGACCAGTATGAGAGAGTTTAAAGTCAATAACAACACATTTTCACACCTGAGACCTTGTAATACTAGAGTCACATGACACCGTGGAGGGAAAATGTCAAATTTGGCATACTTTGTCCATTTTCACTTAGGGGTGTACTCGCCTTTTTTGCCAGCGGTTTAGACATTGGTGGCTTTGTTAAATATATATACAAGTTGTACACTGACTACTTTGCATTGTATCAAAGTGTCATATCTTCAATGTAGCCCCATGAAAAACATATAGTATAAAATTTACAAAAATATGAGGGGTGTACTCACTTTTGTAAAATACTGTACATCCACTAAGCCAGCTCATAACATGTGACACACTGCTGATGTCAAAAGTAGGAAGTGGTCATAATAATATGCCTCAACTGTGTATATTCATATGCGCATTCACTGTTCTGCTGAAACATTGAATATTATTGTGAATAACATTGATTGTCTTGTTACAATGGCACAAATTTTTGAGTGGTATATATCAAGTAAACAGTCAGTTCTATATATTAATGAGTTGTAAGCAGGAAAAATGAGCAAGCATTAGGATCTGAGTGAATTTGATAAGTGCTAAATGGGCCTCACCTCCAACAGAATTATCTCCTCCTTTTCCTCTATGTTTACCCTACAAAGTTGCATCAAATTCATGGCTGCCCTTATTCCCTCCCCGGGTCATATTTAGAGGTCATGCTGCCCTCAGCAACTTTAGTGCTCACGTCCAGGACCATATTCACAAGCTTCCCATTGGAGAGCTTTATTTCTTCTCAAAACAGCCATGGAACCAGTTGACATTTTTATTGGTACCATGTTGTGGTACATATGAGTGTTTTTTTTTTTTTTTACATCTTTTTATTACATTTTTCATGAGGCCAGATTTGCAAAATATGGTTGAATGGGGAGCAGGTGTGTTACATTTCGTGTTATCACTCTCACACTCTACTGGTCACTGGAAGTCCAAAATGGTAAGTCATGGCAAAGAACTGCCTGAAGATCTGAAAAAAAGAATTGTTGCTGTACATAAAGATGGTATAGGATATAAGAAGATTGCCAACATCCTGAAACTGAGCTGCAGCACGGTGGCCAAGACCATACAGAGGTTTAACAAGACAGGTTGGCCACAGGTTGACCATACAGAGGTTTAACAAGACAGCTTCCACAGGTTGGCCACAGGTTGGCCATGTTGGACCAAAGAAATTGAGAGCACCTGCTCAGCATCATACCCAGAAATTGTATTTTCAAAATAGAAGTATGAGTGCTGCCAGCATTGCTGCAGAGGTTAAAGACATGAGGGGTCAGCCGGTCAGTGCTCAGACCATACTCCGCACACTGCATCAAATTGGTCTGCATGGCTGTCTTCCCAGAAGGAATCATAAACTTAAGACTGTCAGTCTAAAAATGCACCAGATTTATCACAGTGGCAGATGCTTATTAATAAATCGATGCAGCTTTAGACTTCTGCAGCATTTTTGGCCCAGATTCTGGTGCAGATTGTCACATTGTAGCCATACCCACTTTCCCACAAACCACAAAGATTTTCGCTCAGTCAGACCCCACATCGAGCTGTGTGCAGAAATTATCTTAAGCCCATAATAAATGTGTCTGCGACATGCTGCGCCAACACTTTTTGGCACATTTTGAAACACTGTTCTGGTGCAACCACAAAAGTAAATGGGGGCCAAAGAATATTAACAAGTCATAAAACTTTCAGCACTGCAGTAAATGAGAGGGAATGGTGTTTTCTGCAAGCGTAATAATAATTAATAATAGTAGTAGTAGTAGTAATGTCATCCCTCAAGTTACAACATTAATTTGTTCTGGGACGACCATTGTTGGTTGAAACTAGTGCATTATAACTTGAGATTATAATCCTAGCGAAAATTAGTAATTGGTTCGGAAGACCATAAAATGTCACTTAAAAGAAGAAAAAAAAGAGTAATAAATAAGCAGCTAGTTGATAAAGATAAATCAACTAGCTGCTTAAAAATAATGAGACGCTGGAAGACGTAGATCACTTTCTTTTATGAGGGCTGGAGCTTCTTCAGAGTTCTGTCCACGCCGTGTACCTGAAAAATAACATGTACGCATCTGGTGCCCAAAAGAGCTGCTCATCCTGATACAGGTAAAGAGCAATATAGGACATGTAGTACCGTACTAGTCAGTGGTTTCCATTAACCGAGATTGGACTATGAACTAGAGAGAATCAGAAGAGCAGCGGTAGAAGATTGGGGAGGTAACACATTTTAATTTTCTTTACCCAGTCTTCCTTTTTTACAAACAAAATATTCTGGCTAGACAACCCCTTTAATTTGATGCAAAATGTGTTTGCATTACCTTACATGCACTTCTTCTAGTTGAAAATAATGTAGTGTAAGGGAAAAAGTGTATAAGTACCCTAACTGAAGGATCGGTTTAAATGGGTTGGTATCCCTTGATTTTATTCTTAATTATCAAGGCTTAACAATTATTACATTAATTGTCTGCTTTGGACAATCTGCTCTTTGTTAGAATAGATCCATGACAATAAAATGATCACAGGTGGACCACTTGTGGGACCTTCAGTGATCAGCTATAATCTGTGGAGGAACTCAGTAAGAAGTGTTTAATTTCAATACAGCACCTCCCCAGGAAAAATTAGGAATTAGACATGTTACTATTGGGCTGTCCAAGTAATGCAACGACATGCTGATCCCTCCATAGAAAAGGTGGGTTCACACCTGTTTTTCTTTACATTAGGATACCGCGATTGGCCCATAGACTTTAATAGAACAAGAGTAGTGTTATTTGGACTATGTTTGCTCAATTTGCCGATGGTACACGTTTTCTGTGCAAGACACAAAAGAGTGGTGTCCCGCATGGAAAGTGTTTAACACCGGCAAGTAGAGTGAACATAGTCCAAATACGTTCTCTGAAAGTCTGTGAGATGGCCACGGCTATGTCGCGGTATCCGTCAGGGTACCTTTTTTCCTGGTACCACAATGGATACCTGAATTGTAAAGTAAAAAAAAAAAAAAAGGTGTGAACCCACCCCGAAAGGCAATCTGCTCTTTGTAACCACTGCTCTTTGTAACCTCTTTGTAACCACTTGTGGTTATATATAGGGATCCTGATTGAGAGAATTTTTTCTGTAGTTACTAAAAATGTCCTCATATGGTATTTGAAAAAATGGGTTTTCTAATTCATACAACTCAAGTATTGCAGAGGAATGGGATTTGGGATAGTATATCAAAATTGCTAGCAAGTCCGTCAGGACTGGATGAAAGCCAATATGCCCATCAGCTGGCAAATATGGCCATTCTAGTGGCATGGCTTCTGTTTATAATAGTTTTAACATATTTCTTTTGTGTTACAGGATATTAGGATGCGGACCTTACTATTTCTGCTAATTATATAATCCTGAAATCCATGAAAGAAAAAGGGCATCAGGAAATAACAACCAACCAAATTCCTCCAAGGGGCTCTGAAAAATGAAAGCTGGAATCAAGTTGGTTGCTGTGGGCAACTACTCCACTTTTCCTTTGCACTTGTTATGTGTGACTGTTTGAGGTTGGGGACGGGTTTTCTTTTTACTGTTATTTTCAAACAGGGCCATTACTACGGGAAAAGAGGGGAGGACAGAGGGCCTCTTGAAGAAGAAGCTAATCTGTGGAGCCAGAAATCTTGTTTGTTTGTAGGTGCCAAAATTATTTTCCCACCAAAATTTTTGAAAATAAATTTTTTCCCAAATAGAAAATGTTTTTTGGGTTTTCTTTTCATTGTCTCTCATAGTTGAGGTCTACCTTGTTCAATTACACCTCTTATTTTTTAAGTGGGAGAACTTCCCAAAATTGGGGGTGACTAAATATTTTTTCCCCCCCCTGTTAAGGGGAAAATTTGGGGAAATATATTTGAATGCAGACTGCCGACTGGTCCATAACACAGGACACAGAGTGTCTATAATTCAAATAACCCGCCTAAGCAAACCCCTGGGAACCCATCAAAAAAGTATGATTGGCCCGAGAAAAAAAAGTCAGACCAAAGAATCATGCCCACAGGCATACTGCAGAACTGCCCAACATCACAGCTGTAATACGGCACCACAGCACCCCATGGGGACCTCGTTCATCTCCATTAATAGGTAATTTCCTACAAAGGCATAAAGAGTCCTTTCCACCTTGTGGGCAGGAGGGTACATAGCAGCAAAAGCACTTACAGGGGTGGCTTACAGATGCCAGCTATGTAAATTACAACAATTCCTTTATTTTTACAAGAATGACGTATGCCGGGGTGGCTTGTGAATGGGACGGGATTAAAAACAGTGGCGAGACAATAAGAAGGCACAAAAATTTATTTGATGGTTTTTCTAATCTTTGAGCCAAAAAGAGGAAAAAAAAAAAGTCAATGAAACAGGTTTATATTTTATTACATAGTAAAGAATATTGGGTTTTCTTTAGATTTGAACACAAGTTGGCGCCACGTCCCTTTGCTGGATTGTATAACACAAAAAAAGGCTGCATTCCTCCAGAAAGCAGCGCAATCTCTGCTATGGGCTGCCTCAGTTATGGAGGTTAAATGCAATACCGGGCACAGCTGTAGACATGAAAGGCACTCGGAAAAAAATATATGCCATGTTTTTTAAATCTCCAACAACCCCTTTAAGCAAAAGACTTGACTTTACTGTAGTTCTTGGGATCCCTCGCTGGCATTAGTTGCCTAGTTTGTGTTCCTGCCTAAGGTCTGCTATAAGTACAGGGCCACATGTGGCTGCAGTATCTGGGCCTCCTGCCTAATACCAATTCCTATCTTACACTATACCAGCGGTCTTTTCATAAAATTTGATCACAGCTCTTAAACAGATTACTGCCTTGATAGGGCCCCTTTTCTGAGTGGCATTTATGAGGGTATGTCCACACGATGTACTGCGGCGAGTACAATACACGCCGCAGTATATCGTGTGTTTCAGGAGCTCGCGCTAATAAGCACATACTCCCGCGGCGCAGGGGGGTGTCGGCCCGCCAGTCCCATTGATATTCATTACTCGCGGCACGTATTCACCGCAGATAATTGACATTTCACTTATCTCCCCGCACGTACAATACAATTCTATTGTACGAGCAGGGAGAGAAGGCATAATGCATAGTTCTGTATGAGAACTATGAATTACCGTAATTTCGGCGCGCATCTCGTCCGTATTAGAACCCAAATACGTGGCGAAATGTGTGCCGAAATGACCCCTTGTGAACATACCCTGATAGGACCCGGGAAAACTGTTTAGCTATAATGTTGCAATGTATGAACAGAACCTCAGATCAGGGCACCATAATGGTTATTGCAGTTTCAATCCTCCACCATACAAAAGCAAAAACAAAAAGCAGCATGTGCTTGAAAATGGCTCCATGGAGGAGCCGAAATGTAGAATGTACTGACTGAAAGGATTAAACAATCCTTTCTTTTATTTTTGGTGCTGTTGCTTTTTTTGCTTTTGTACTCTGCATAAAATCACTACTGACACAGGCACCGGCCAAGACTTGACGGCAATGAATCATGCTTGATTATTGCACTGATATGATCTGATTACTGCCCATAACATATTTCTGGGCCATCTACCACTGCATGAATAAGTAATTTCTTGTAAACATAATTTTTGGGCAATTACACCCCCCCCCCAGCAATCTATTTATTCCATGCAATATTATTCGATCACAATTTTAGACAATATCATACCTTAAAAGAAGCCCCTTACCTAAGTTGCATTTAAAACTGCACCCACTTCTATACATGCAAAGCTGATAAAGTGCTATGTACTTATTAGGTTTTGCATTGTAAACTCATTTGAGGTTACATTACAAGACAGTAAGTCGCCGTGGGGCCATTAAAATATGTGACTCTTGATTTCTGCTTTCCAATATCGATCTTTTTTGCCATTCACACTACAAATAAAGCTGTTTAATTTTCTAGATTTCTTTCCATTTGCTAGTCATTATTAGTATGTGTTTAATCAACAGTTATTTGGCTTAGCAAATTATGTTCTTGAGAGTCTACTGAACGCTACGGTGACATCTGGTGGCCATCAAGAAATTAATGAACAGTTCTATCCAGTCCATAAAGTCTGCATTACACAGACACAAGAGCTGGAAAGAGTTCCTATGCAATCTGCGATGCTGCTGACACAGAAGCAAATGAGGATCATGTCCTGCTGATCATGGTTCTATACAAGGAGTAGAAAGCAAATATTTTGTCATGTGATTATTAAAGAGGTATTCCTATCTTGGACATTTAGGGCACATCTACATGATCTGCTGTAAATGTATGATAGAATCGTGTCCTGCCCCTCTGTGAAAAATGGGGGCCCACCGCATCCAGGAGGAGATTGGAGAGGTTGCCCGCATGTTCCTCATTCACTATAAGGGTATGTTCACACGGCTTAAACTGGGACGTATCTCGCCCCGTTTTTCGCGCCGTACTGCGCTAAATACGTCCAAGTCATTACGGTAATCCACAGTTCTCGTAGAGAACTATGGATTACGTATCCTCTCCCCGCTCGCGCAACATGAGCGGGGAGAGAAGTGACATGTAAATTATTCACAGTGTATACGCGCCGTGAATAATGAATGTCTATGGGGCCCCGCCCCAGAGCACACGGCGTAATTGCGGCCGAAATACGTCCCGCAATTATTGCTGTGTGAACATAGCCTAAGAGTTAAAGAAACAAGCAAGCATGGCTGCTTGTGTTAGGGTGGATTCACAACTGCACTGTGTTATCCCTTTCCACTTCGAGAAACTGAAAACAGAACTAAAACGGACAGGAAGTCTCCCATTGATTTCAATGGGTTTTCAAAGTCATCAGTTCAGTTCACTTGTGCTCTGTTCTGTCAGAAATCCATTGCTTCAGTTAAAAAAAAAAAAAAAAAAACGGATTTCTGACGGTAAAGAGCATTTTTTTTTCTTTTACATGGAGTTCAATGTGAAATGGATATAAATGGATGGTCATCCGGTTGAATTTGTTTTTCTGTGCATTTAACAAATCTGTTTTTAATTTTAGCACATGTGCAGAAATATCAAACCTTAAAGAGGACCTATCACCTTCACAGAAACCTCATGAAGTAACAGAAGACTAAAATAACAAACACTTTCTCAAATATGCTTCATTAGAAAAAAATCAAAGCATTTCACCTGTAATTCGTTTTTTTTTTTTTTAAAAAGCGCTGGCCCTTTAAGACAGCTCTGAAATTGGGCCAAGTCGGCACATAACAGCTTGATGGATGACTATGTTGACAGTTGCATCAAATCTCCTGCCTCTGAGCTGTGAGAGCCCACTGTACAGGGGGAGCCTGTAAGTCTACATCATGTGCACACTAGCAGCAGTGTAATATGGATGCATGTATTCTATGGATGAGGAGGCTGAAGCAACAGGTAAACTCAGTCACACTATGTCCTCAGTGTGCTGTGCCTGTTGTACTCTATGAAGTGAGTGACTCAGATTACCTTGTACAAGCAGCTATGTCCTCAATTCCCCCCTGCACAGTTGGTATCTCCCAACAGAATGATAAGATTCTCAAAGTGAAAGTAAAACCTGTTCCCCTGTAAAACTGAAGGAAATCCTCTGGATTTCTAGTGACATGTATTTGAGAAAAGTTTTATTATTTCATCTACTATCAATTTTTGTGTGTTTGTGTGGAGCTGATAGGTGCTCTTTAACCCCTTAACGACTGCCCACCAACTTTTGACGAAGGCTGGTGCGGGTCGTTCATCTACAGCGACATCTTTTGGCGTCACTGTGGACTTTGGAGTTTGCGGCTCCCGGCGCCGCAACTGCGCTGGAATCGGGGCAGTACTACACAGCCCTGATCCGAGAGCATGTCCTGCGAACACCGGGAAGCGGAGGAAACCTCTGCAACCCGGTGCTTTAACCCTTTGATTGCGGCGGTGCGTTACCGCAGCGCAATCAAAGGGTCCCCTTGCTCTGTCGGGTGATTGGAACACCTGGTCACCCGACAGAACCCGGGGAACGGCTGCACAGTCAGCCCTGGGGACCTAGAGTGGCCCCAGAGCTGTCTGTGTATGAAGCCAGTGACTAGGACACACTGTGAGCTGCCCTGATCACTGCCTGTGTCAGACTGACACAGATTATAATGTATTAGCATATATAAGCTAATCATTGTGGTGAGAAAACTCCTTGTAGCAATAGTTCTGTCTGTCTATGGCCACATGGGGATTTGTTTTTCATGCTAGTAGTTTGTCTTGGAATTAAAAGGGTTGTTCTGCAAAGAAAAATTATTCTTCAATGGAGTTAGGGTGGGTGAAAGGAAGAAAAAACATAACAAAGGCATGGCTTTTATGAGTACACACTATTTTCTTGAAAAAAAATTGTAAAAAATATTGAAATGTCCTTTTATGGTGGGACTAAAACTCCCAGCTATCCTTTCAGAGAGAATCTGTAGGTTCACCTGGTATCAGAGGTTCAGACATTATTCCATGCTGCAGTTGGAATACTGTGACTTGGAGCTACTGACCGGCTGTACAGCTTCCACACTTGATTACAGGAAATGGAGCACAAGGACAGCTCAACCCAGCCTGTTCTATGGGACTATCTTGGAGAAGTGCGCGAACTGTAGCCGGAAGGAGGCAGGGTCTTCCTCTTTGGTGTCTGCATAGTCTGCGAATGTTTTAGCTTTTGCTGGTTATGCTTCATACCAAAAGGCAACTCAGATTTTCCAAGTAGAAACTGCTCCCACTTTGGAAGTTCTTGTTCCACAGATTTCCAATACTGACTCTGAAACACACAAAGAAATAAAGTTACCATCAATTGTTGTAATGTTACTTGGGACTTGACATGTAAACTCTAAAAGAGAAAGAAAGTATTGCTAATTTAGTAAACCCATTTTCATTGAGAATTTTGAAGGAAGGGGTTTCTCTGTTCAGGTTCCTTTTTTGTATGGCAGATTGTTTCATCTCTATGACACAGCTTATAACACATAAAGGTGTATCTTTAATGTTGTGGAATTCATTTTGTATGGATTCATACAGTAAAGAATTAAAGTTTTTTTAAAATTTTATCCACTGGACCATTGTATTGGATAATATATTCTGTTGTATTCCAGCTTTAACATTTCTAGGGGATTTAAGTAAATGATCTACTAGATGCAGATTGCCTGAGTTGTAGACTTTCCTTAACCCAGAGCAAAAGATTCCATTCCACCCATATCCCTGGCCAAGGCCCGGCACCTCCACGTGGCACCCAGTACCTGGGGCATATGTTCCACACCTGCTTTACTTAAATTGTGTATTCCTTTATCTTTTTACAGCAGCAGTCCCCAACCTTTTTTCACCAAGAACCAGTTTCATGCAAGCCCATTTTTGCACGGAACAAAGAGGGATGGGGAGCGGTACTGGGAGAGGAGGGGAGCTTGGGGAATTACGCTGTAGAATGTAGATTATATGTAGAACATTTATAAATAGCTAAAATGGCTACAGCTTCACCTCCTCCCTGCACCAGTTGGTAACATTGCTGGAGTCTAGCTGTTAAAGTAATACAGAGGTCCACCTGACTGTTGCGTTACAATGTAATGCAGCAAGGACCTCGTGCATGCCTTAAAGATGACACGGACATAACTTCTGAACAATATGTGACTAATATATATATATATATATATATATATATATTTTTTTTTTTTTTTTTAGGAAGGCACAAGGTGCTGTTATTGACGGACGTTATGTGTCACCGATCTGCCTAAGATTGGTGGAATAAAGCCCTGTTAATCTGGTGTCAGCGGCAATAGGCCACTGACACGGGTTTGTGTTGTTTAGTATGGCAGTAATGCCGTGATCCGGGTCGGGCTTTATTGGAGCAGTCTGTAGAGTTGGGTGGGACGGGCTGCTCCCACATCCAGTCTTGGGCTTACCAGCCCTATATAAGGCCAGCAGGCTCAGGTATGAGGGGGTGTGGTTCCATTCCTGTCAAACACTGCTCAGTGGAGTGAGCAGTAGTGAGAGAGCCAGAGCTGGACCGTGCAACCCTGAGAGTACTGCAGAGACCTGCACACGGGTTTATTAACCCCGGGAACCGCTGTACGGTAACGTGACCGATAACACGGACTATAAGTTATGTTTGTTTTGGCTGAAGCAAGCCCTGCTATTTATGTTTCTGGACTTTGTGACTGTTGAAAATAAATCCTGCAGTGTTGCACGTTTAAGGACTGCCTCCGTTTGAGCTGATTTCCCACTATATATATATATATATATATATATATATATATATATATATATATATATATATATATATATATATATATATATATATAAAAAATTAGGGGAACTTTAAAAAATTAAATATATAATTTAAAAAAGTATTTAGGTCAGACACCAGTTGTGCAGGTTCTCCGACTTAAAAAGATGAGAGAGGCCTGTAATTGACATCAAAGGTAGACCTCAACTATGTGAGACAAAGTAAGAAAACAAATCCCAAAAATCACATTGTCTGATTTGGAATGAATTTATTTGCAAATTATGGTGGAAAATAAGTATTTGGTAAATAACAAAAATTCATCTCAATACTTTCCAAATCAGACAATGTGATTTTCGGGAATTGTTTTCTCATTTTGTCTCTCATAGTTGAGGTCTACCCATGATGTCCATTACAGGCCTCTCTCAGCTTTTTAAGTGGGAGAACCTGCACAACTGGTGGCGGACTAAATACTTTTTTCCCCTCGGTAGGTAGGTATCCGCTTTCATTTTTCTCATTTTTGGACCACCCTGGCCCCAATGCAGTATATATTTTTTTAATGGACAAACTCTATCAGCAAATAATTACAAAGCCTGGGCTAGAATACAGCTGCTCATAACAGCAACATCAATAGGAATTGTTTGACTTGATACAGACTGTGACAAAACTAAGCCTGACAACAAGTTTGGCAATACTTGGCAATAGTCCTGTTGTATACCGGTCATACTCTGACAGGAGTGTATGGTGATTGCAACTATCAGGCAACCCTTAACAAGCACTGCCCTAATTACGTACATTTTGGAAAACACTAACCTCGAGCTTCAGGATACTATGGTTTGGGCTGATTTGTGATCTTCTCTTTAAACTCTTCTCAGCTGCCCGCAAATCCTTGAAGCAAAAACAGATTTGTGATGTATAGAAGAGAAAATCAGGTGACCAGAAGTATTTGTCAATCCTTAAATCACTTTTTGGGGTATGTATAGATGGCGTCTTGGATACGTTTTTACAATACATAAAACGTATTGCGTCAAACTCAGATTAAAACACGCCACAAAGTGTGATGCGTATTTGGATACGTTTTCTGGACTGCAGAAACATTTCACTATAATTTCTATTGACTTTTTCAATGCGTTAAACCGATCAAGAAGTGACATATCAATTCTTTGAATGTATACTTTTAATACAATGCAAAAACATATGGCGATATGTATTATACATTGAAATCAACATAATCACACTTGATCATCATTAAATATTTAAAGGGATCCGTTTTCTCAGTATGTAAAACAGACCCAAATACGTATTTAACAAACGCCGTGTGAACATACCCTTATGTGTTAATCCACCATTTCTTTCCCATCTTCTTGTCAACCAACAGCCTATAAGAGGGGAGGAGTGCAACACATTTGCAAAATTACAACACACAATTTATAGTTTGTAACCAAACAATTCTTTACATTACTGCATAGGTGTATTTACCTTGCAAAGTTGATGGGGTGCAAAGAATATGAACTGGCACATACAGGGAAGTATACCTGGTATTAACCTCCACTGGCCAAATCAGCTGTTCTTCAGGGGAGGCTTGGGTGCCGATATCTCTCATATTAAAATGATTGTATTTGATGAGGCAACCCTTTGTAATATTTGATTTGAATGCTCAGAAAGTAAAGCCTAATTGGTTCCAACTACTGTACATTTATAGCGCAGATACTAAGGGGATGGTGTTGGTACAGGAGCAATGCCTGCATAAATAACAGTGGGGGATCAGCTAAATGGTATGGCTGATACTCTGCTACAATGGCTCGGAACAGAGATAACCAGTTAACCCTTTATATGTGACGTTTTGACTCCCCTGAAATCTTTATCAAGCATAAAAAATACCCAAAGGGAGTCAAAACATCAATAAAAACAATGCTTTTGAACATCTTGGAGGTTACTGCCCCACTTGTTACTGAAGTTTGGTGGCTCCATGGATTCTAGAAACTGGTGACTTTGCACCACATAATTTGCAGGAAAGATGCTGCTGGACTTTTTATATCATTGATATCATTTTGGGATTACTGTAACCGTACCGACCTGTAGGACATAAGGAATACTCGTGGAATATTTTTTTTTCAATACACTCTATGATCCCTGATATGGTGCCACTAAAATATACAATTCATCTGGCAAAACAAGACTCCTTGATACATCTACAGCGATCCAAAAGTAGAAAGCTGTGACGCAAACATTAAAGAGAACCTGTCACATAGTTTTTGCCCCGCTTGCTGAGGACAGCACAAGCTAGTGTAAGACCTGCTGTTTCCAGCGCTGTGTCCCTTATTCTGTAAGATGCTGCAGTTTTCATGTATTTAATGTATAAATCTGCAGTTTTCAGCCAGAAGAGTCATTCGAAGAGTCATTCAAAGAGACAGTTTTTTTTAAATCCCGCCCATCTGAGGCTAGCTCCGCCCACCTCAACTGAAAAACCTATTACTTTGAATAGGTAGAAACATGTGAATAAATGTCAATGGGTGGTGCTAATACCTGCTCAGAATTTTGATTTGAGGGGAAAATGCTTAAAATACAGCATTTACAGAATAAGGGACAGCGTTTTGGGAAAAGCGGTTGAAATAGTTGGCTCCCCTCGTGGGGAGGGATAACCTATGTGAAAGTTCCCTTTAAGGATAGCTGTCCCCTAAAGGGCCCAACATAGGCCCCTTGGGGGTTAAGAGTATTTATTGATAAATACAGGGAAATCAGAGAGATATGGTTTTGCTTGACACTTTTCAGTATGTTCACATGGCATATTTCCATTGCGTACCTTTGTGCACCGAAAAAATGCATAGTGCCCAAGGCAAATTTCTGCCTCCTATACATATTATTTCACGGTGCGTAAACACCTGTAAGAATTGGCATATCAATTTATTTCAGGCGCGACAAAATTTAAAGGGAAGTAAAAATGGTCGGTGAAGCAGAAAATATTTTATATTGCAGTTTGAGAAGTGTTTGAACAGCAACTGAGGTTTCAATTATTTACACAGTTAGAAAAGGACGGATTCTGGAGATGTTGTATTGTTTTGGGTGTATTTTGAAGCAAAATGTGCACCAAAACACACAGTGTGAACATACCCTTATACTTAAAGGGGTTTTCTTGCTATAAAGATGATATCTGTAATGATGGGGCAAAAAAATAAGCACTTTTGAATTTGGTTTGCTTACCAAAATCGTTTTGTATAGCAGTATGAGCTAATCTGTCTCTATAGCTTTTCTGCAGCAAGTGGTCGGGCCTGCCCCCTTTTCTGTGATTGGTGCCTGATATTACACTCAGCTGTTGGGGGACAGACCCGGCTGTGATTGGTGCTGCCTCTGGCTTTCCTTTGAACTGTTTTTAAATTGAAAGTGAAACTGGGTTGCCTGGCTTTTTATGCTGTGTGTCTTTTTTAAAAAGGGGTTTTTGGGGGCCTCCTCTTATGTCATGTCCCAGCCTTATGTGAAGGATCTGGGCAATTACTGAGTCTGTAGCTGCTCTTCCCCATATAACACAGCCTTATACATTGCTACCCCCATATAACACAGTCTTTTACAGTCTGTTATGCTCTACCTTCTGCCTGATAACGAAAGAGAGCGAGTGCATTTCTCACATTTGTTAATCAGTTCAGGCTGTATGTATAACTTTTTTTCCCAATGGATGTTCGGGTTACAAGGAGCTTGTGCGTGGGGGAGCTGAAGCTCTGCAGGCATGAGAACCATAGCAGGAGGTCTGCAGAGCTGTGACGTCCCCGCCCTTCCACTGCTCACAAGGAATGATGATGTCACCAGTCTTCAGTGAGGAAAGACCCGCCTAATGGGAAGAGAGACACGCCCCTGGGTTTGATGCTGTAAAAAATAGAAAACCCTTTAAATAAAATTTTTATCCAAAAAATTATATGGGCTTGAAAAACATACCCGTAGGAGCGCCCGGTTCCTGCCATGTGCTGCCACTGATAAGTGGCTGTGCGACTCCTGCTGCTCATCGCTGATCTTCATCTCCTCAAAAAAGTTATTTTTCTCTGCAGTTCTAAGGAAAATATCATGAAAAAAAACTATGACTAAAATTCTTTTAAAGCGATTGTCCACTTCATACTATTTGTATTTATCATGTATATCATAGGAAATCATACAATTTTTTAATATACATGTTACAAGTTATGCGCCTGTACCTTTTTTGTACCAGTGTGTCCCTAGAAAAAAAGAGCCATAGCCCCATTTTGACCAAAGTAAAGTTAAACAGTAGGACTTATGGCTTTGTTAGCAGCAGAATTTCATTACATTACAATTTCCAACTTTACATGGGTTTAAAACCTAATCAGAAATAAAAGCAAAAAGAAAAAACATTGTGTAGAAATGACTTCCAGAGCCAGAACTGCGGCGCATTTGGGGTAAGTGAACAAGAACAATGCTGAAATAATTCTTAATAATATGGTCATTCCAGCAACTTCTTCGCTTTGTGGATTTACTGGTAGAACTGCACTGTCTCACCTTTCACTTCTATGGGAGCTTCCGAATATAGCCTAGTGCACACTCTAGGTTTGGAAGCTCCCATAGAAGTGAATGAGGAGGACGGCGCAAAAGCCGCTTCTTTTTATGCTGTAGGTGAAGCAGAAGGGTGGTCACTGCACCTCTGCTAACAAAGCTGCATCGACAGAAAAGGCTTTAGCTTTCATGGCAGGACCAGAATTGGACCTTAACTGATTGTTTTGGTGGCATTCTCCGGGTCCACTTCTCCATGTCAAAGGCATTCTCAAATAATTTGGGTATGAATCCATCCTTGCAGATCACATACACCCATATATACCCTTTGTTTTGTCCTGGAGTGGATGGGATCTTCCAGGAAGACAGTAGGACATCACATGGCTAGAAATGTCTGACATGGATTAAAAAAGCATTGAAAAGCATGACCAAGTCTTCAAAGTACTATCTGGCTCCCTAATTTCCCAGACTTGAACATCTGGGGGCCCCCCTCAATGGTCATTTTTTAAAATCCCCTTCTCAAAACTTAGGATGAATTGAGTCAGCATGCTAGGGGACCCTTTTCGAGTCACTCCCAGCCCGTCTAGCTGCTGCCTAGGCTGCACACAGTGGTTACACTGGATATTAGCTGGTGGTTCTAATAATGTGACTCACCTCAGTTCAGGGCTCGAGTTTATAGAAAGGATGCAGTGGAGCTGGAGGAAGTGCAAAGACGGGCAACTAAGCTAATAAGGGGAAGGGAGCATCTTACTTAGGAGGAGAGGTTAAACAAATTAAACTTACTGTATTCAGTCTTGAGAAAAAACGGTAGGGGGGCATGATTAATTTATATAAAAAGGGTTTTACAAAAAAATATGGGGAAAAGTATTTCATGCAAAGCCCCTCAAAACCAAAAGGGGACATTCCGTTCAGTGGAGAAAAAAGGTTTAAATCCCCGGGAGGAGAAAAGCGTTTTTTTCCACTATGAGAACTTACAGTGGAATACCCGCCTGAGATGGCTGGGTCACAGCAGGAACTTAGGAGAGTTTCAAAAAAAGGGCTTGGGATAACTATCAAAAAACCCAAAAAGGAATATTAAAAGTTTTTTGTGTTTTAAACTTCTAGATTCAGTGTGAGGGAAATTTTTGGGAGCAAAAAAATTTAAAAATATTCATTTTTAAAAAAAGGGGTTTTGGTTTTTCCCCTTTTGTGGGATCCAAGTTTTAATAGTAGGAAAAAACAAAGCTTAAAAATGCCCTACCCCCCTCCCTTCATCCCCCATCTCTTCAAAACCTTGGTTGAACCCTGAGGGCACAAAGGTCCCCTTTTTTTTTTTTTAAACCCTACTGATATAAAATGTGTAACTGTTTTATATACATAATAATAATCTTTATATAGCGCCAATATATTCCACCGCACTTTACAATTTGGAGAGTGTAAGAACCGACAAAAGCCAAACATTGCACAGAAAAAATCTAATTTTCAGATCAGACCCCATGGGGTGAGGGGCCCCCCCCGCAAGAACTTACAATCCAAAGTGGGAATAGGGGAGAAGTGGGTTGGGTTTACATTTAAAGGTTTCCAGTCATGTTTCATAAAAAAGGGTAAAATTAAAATTTTCAAAAAAGGATGAACCCGCACCCAGCAGGGGCATGTTTTTTCAGAAGTGACTGTGAGTGCCCAAGTGCATTGAGTGACCGAAATGTGTGTGACAAGGTAGAGGTTAGTAATTAGGAATCCTTTGTAGGCTGCCCTATAAGATGTATTCTCAGGGCGCTTAAAACTGTGAGGTTTATGAGTAGACTGGATTGTACGGGGTAGCATGTTCCAGAGAACACGTGCAGCACGTGCAAAATCTTGAGCATGGGAGGTTCGGATGATTGAGTCATGTAATCTAAGATCATCAGCAGATCGCAGAGGGGGAAAAGGGTAAAAGGGGGGATTTTAGGGGGGTTAATGAGCAAGAGTGATTAGTTGCTGTTGGGATTCTGGGAAATGAATGGTTTGTGATGACACAGGGTAGGGCATCAGTATAGCAGGAGGGGTTTCCCGTAGTCAAAACGGGGGAAAAAGCAAAAATGAGGGTTTGAATTTATTAAAAACCCTGAGAAAAAGGGCAGATTCTGGGATGTTCTTTTAGGTGCAGGTGACGGAAACGGGGAAAGGGGCTGGGAAAATAGGGTTTGTTTTTAAGGCAGATCGGAATTTTAGTATGACCCAAAAAACACCCGGGGCCCGCGCCCAGGGGTTTTTGGGAGGGCAACCCACTGAGAAAGAATATTAAAATTTGGGGGGGTCAGTTAGTAGGTTTGGATGAAAAGGAAATTTTTAGTTTTAGGAGGTTTTGTTTAAGATATAGAAAAAAGGGCATGGGTTTAGGGGGACTGCGGACAGGGGAGTCACTGGTGTTTTGTAAAAAGGGCAGGGGTGATGTCACGGGGCGAGGGTATAGTTGAGCGTCAAAAACAAAGAGATGGTTCTGGGGAAGGCCCCAAATTTTGCTGAGGTTTTTACAAAAAGGGGCTGGGGAAAAGGGGGAGGAACCCAGAACTGAATCAGTGAGGGAAACCCCAAATGCAAGAGGGAAAGGAGCCTGAACTTGCCCAAAAGAAAACCCCTAAGGGGGAGCATGAGAAATAGCATTGTGAGGCCCAAGGGCACTACCCCTGTCTGTCCGTAAGATGGGGAAAAAAGGGGTGAAAGGGCAGGGCCCAGACAGGTGCTAGTAGTTTTGGGGGCTTCAATTTTTTAGGGGCAAAGACCCGGGCCCAAACTGCCCAAAGGGCCGGGGAAAAATTTGAAAAGTGTTTTGTTTTTCCTGGGGCCCG